>JAVSCE010014479.1:0-23485 GCA_032199065.1 Smutsia gigantea | reverse complement strand
ATTTTTTAATCGGGTTATTTGATTTTTGGGTGTAGAGGTGTGTAAGTTCTTTATATATTTTGGATATTAACCCCTTGTCAGATATGTTATTTACAAATATATTCTCCCATACTGTAGGATGCCTTTTTGTTCTGTTGATGGTGTACTTTGCTGTACAGAAACTTTTCAGTTTGATGTAGTCCCATGAGTTCATTTTTGCTTTTGTTTCCCTTGCTCAGTGAGATGTGTTCAGGAATAAGTTGCTCATGCTTATATTCAGGAGATTTTTACCTATGCTGTCTTCTAAGAGTTTTATGGTTTCATGACTTACATTCAGGTCCTTGATCCATTTCTAGTTTACTTTTGTGTATGGGGTTAAACAATAATCCAGTTTCATTCGCTTGCATGTAGCTCTCCAGTTTTGCCAACACCAGCTGTTGAAGAGGCTGTAATTCCCCATTGTATGTCCATGGCTCCTTTATCATATATTAATTGACCATATATGGTTGGGTTTCTATCAGGGCTCTCTAGTCTGTTCCATTGGTCTATGGGTCTGTTCTTGTGCCAGTACCAAATTGTCTTGAGAACTCTGGCTTTCTAGAAAAGCTTGAAGTTGGGGAGCATAATCCCCCCAGCTTTATTCTTCCTTCTCAGGATTGCTTTGGCTATTCGAGGTCTTTTGTGGTTCCATATGAATTTTACAATGATTTTCTCTAGTTCTTTGAAAAATGCTGTTGGTATTTTGATAGGAATTGCATTGAATCTGTAGATCGCTTTAGGCAGGATGGCCATTTTGACAATATTAATTCTTCCTATCCATGAGCACGGGATGTGTTTCCATTTATTGGTATCTTCTTTAATTTCTCTCATCAGTGTCTTGTAGTTTTCAGAGTATAGGTATTTCACTTCCTTAGTTAGGTTTACTCGTAGGTATTTTATTCTTTTTGATGCAACTTTGAATGGAATTGTTTTCCTGATTTTTCTCTCTGCTAGGTCATTGTTAGTGTATAGGAATGCCACAGATTTCTGCATGTTAATTTTGTATCCCGCAACTTTGCTGAATTCAGATATTAGTTCTAGTAGTCATGGAATGGATTCTTTAGGGTTTTTTATGTACAATGTCATGTAATCTGCAAACAGGGACAGTTTACTTTCTTCCTTGCCAATCTGGATGCCTTTTATTTCTTTGTGTTGTCTGATTGCCATGGCTAGGACCTCCACTACTATGTTGAAAAGAAGTGGGGAGAGTGGACATCCTTGTCTTGTTTCCGATCTTAAAGGAAAAGCTTTCAGCTTCTTGCTGTTAAGTATAATGTTGGCTGTGGGTTTGTCATATATGGCCTTTATGATGTTGAGGTACTTGCCCTCTATACCCATTTTGTTGAGACTTTTTATCATGAATGGATGTTGAATTTTGTCAAATGCTTTTTCAGTACCTATGGAGATGATCATGTGGTTTTTGTCCTTCTTTTTGTTGATGTGGTGGATGATGTTGATGGATTTTCGAATACTGTACCATCCTTGCATCCCTGGAAAAAATCCTACGTGATCATGATGGATGATCTTTTTGATGTATTTTTGAATTCGGTTTGCTAATATTTTGTTGAGTATTTTTGCATCTATGTTCATCAGGGATATTGGTTTGTAATTTTCTTTTTTTGTGCTGTCTTGACTGGTTTTGGCATTACAGTGATGCTGGCCTCACAGAATGAGTTTGGAAGTATTCCCTCTTCTTCTACTCTTTGGAAAACATTAAGGAGGATAGGTATTAGGCCTTCACTAAATGTTTGATAAAATTCAGCGGTGAAGTCATCTGGTCCAGGCGTTTTGTTCTTAGGTAGGTTTTTGATTACCAGTTCAATTTTGTTGCTGGTAATTGGTCTGTTCAGATTTTCCGTTTCTTTCTGGGTCAGCCTTGGAAGGCTGTACCTTTCTAGAAACTTGTCCATTTCTTCTAGGTTATCCAGTTTGTTGGCATATGATTTTTCATAGTATTCTCTAATAACTCTTTGTATTTCTGTGGTGTCCATCATGATTTTTCCTTTCTCATTTCTGATTCTGTTTATGTGAGTAGACTCTCTTTTTTTCTTGATAAGTGTGGCTAGGGGTTTATCTATTTTGTGTGTTTTCTCAAAGAACCAGCTCTTGCGTTCGTTGATCCTTTCTATTGTTTTATTCTTCTCGATTTTATTTATTTCTGCTTTAATCTGTATTATGTCCCTCCTTCTACTGACTTAGGGCCTCATTTGTTCTTCCTTTTCTAGTTTCATTAATTGTGAGTTTAGACAGCTCATATGGGATTGTTCTTCTTTCCTGAGGTAGGCCTGTAATGCAATATACTTTCCTTTTAACACAGCCTTCACTGCATCCCACACATTTTGTGGTGTTGAATTACTGTTGTCATTTGTCTCTATATATTGCTTGATCTCTGTTTTATTTGGTCATTGATCCATTGGTTATTTAGGAGCATGTTGTGAAGCCCCCATGTGTTTGTGGGATTTTTCATTTTCTTTGTGTAATGCATTTCTAGTTTCATACCTTTGTGGTCTGAGAAACTGGTTGGTACAATTTCAATCTTTTTGAATTTACCGAGGCTCTTTTTGTGGCCTATTATATGATCTATTCTTGAAAATGTTCCATGTGCACTTGAGAAGAATGTGTATTCTGCTGCTTTTGGGTGTAGAGTTCTGTAGATGTCTGTTAGGTCCATCTGTTCTATTGTGTTGTTCAGCGCTTCTGTCTACTTTTTTATTTTCTGTCTGATTGGTCTGTCCTTTGGAGTGAGTGGAGTGTTGAAGTCTCCTAGAATGAATGCATTGCATTCTATTTCTCCTTTTAATTCTGTTAGTATTTGTTTCACATATGTAGGAGCTCCTGTGTTGGGCACATAGATATTTATAATAGTTATATCTTCTTGTTGGTTTGACCTTTTATTCATTATGTAATATCCTTCTTTGTCTCTTGTGACTTTCTTTGTTTTGAAGTCTATTTTGTCTGATACAAGTACTGCAACACCTGCTTTTTTCTCCCTATTAGTTACATGAAATATCTTTTTCCATCCCTTCACTTTTAGTCTGTGTATGTTTTGGGGTTTAAAGTGAGTCTCCTGTAGGCAGCGTCTAGATGGCTCTTGTTTTTTTATCCATTCAGTGACTGTATGTCTTTCAATTGGTGCATTCAGTCCAGTTACATTTACGGTGATTGTCAATAGGTATGTACTTATTGCCATTTCAGGCTTTAGATCAGTGGTTACCAAAAGTTCTAGGCTAACTTCCTTACTATCTAAGTCTAATTTAACTCACTTAATATGCTATTACAAACACAATCTACAAGTTCTTTTCTTTTTTCTTCCTTCTTTTTCTTTCTCCTCCATTCTTTATATATTAGGTATCATATTCTGTACTCTTTGTCTATCCCTTGATTGACTTTGGAGATAGTTATTTTAATTTTTGCATTTGCTTAGTAATTAGCTGTACTACTTTCTTTACTGTGGTTTTAATACCTCTGGTGACAGTTATTAAACCTTAGGAACAGTTCCATCTATAGCAGTCCCTCCAAAGTACACTGTAGAGATGGTTTGTGGGAGTAAATTCTCTCAGCTTTTGCTTATCTGGGAATTGTTTAATCCCTCCTTCAAATTTTAATAATAATCTTCCCAGATAAAGTAATCTTGGTTCAAGGCCCTTCTGCTTCACTGCATTAAATACTTCATGCCACTCCCTTCTGGCCTGTAAGGTTTCTGTTGAGAAGTCTGATGATAGCCTGATGGGCTTTCCTTTGTATGTGATCTTATTTCTCTCTGTGGCTGCTTTTAATAGTCTGTCCTTATCCTTGATCTTTGCCATGTTAATTACTATATGTCTTGCGGTTGTCTTCCTTGGGTCCCTTGTGTTGGGAGATCTGTGCATCTCCATGGCCTGAGAGACTATCTCCTTCCCCAGATTGGGGAAGTTTTCAGCAATCACCTCCTCAAAGACACTTTCTATCCCTTTTTCTCTCTCTTCTTCTTCTGGTACCCCTGTAATGTGAATATTGTTCCATTTGGAGTGGTCACACAGTTCTCTCAATATTCTTTCATTCTTAGAGATCCTTTTTTCTCTCTGTGCCTCAGCTTCTTTGTATTCCTCTTCTCTAGTTTCTATTTCATTTATCGTCTCCTCCATTGTATCAAATCTGCTTTTAATACTGTCCATTGTGCTCGTCAATGATTGGATCTCCGACTGTAATTTATTCCTGAGTTCTTGAATATCTTTCCGTACCTCCATGAGCATGTTAATGATTTTTATTTTGAACTCCCTTTCAGGAAGAGTCAGGAGGTCAATGTCATTTAAATCTTTCTCAGGAGTTGTAATAATTTTACTCTGAACCTGATTCCTTTGGCGTTTCATATTTGTATATGACGCCCTCTAGTGCCCAGAAGCTCTACTCCCTGAAGCTGCTCAGCCCCTGAAGCAATGTTGGGGATTGCTGCGGAGTGGTATTCATGCCTCAGGGGAGGAAAGAGCTGTTTCCTGCTTCCTGATGCTATGCCTGTCTCCACTGCCTGAACCAGTGGGCTGAGCACACTGGTATGAGCCTCTATGCTTTGCATTTGTGGTTGCTGTAGCCAGATCTTCTCTCTGGCTGGCCTAACACCAGGGTAGGGCTTGCCAGTTTGCAAGCCAGGTGGGGCTGGCTGGGAGAAAGGTGCAGTAGTCTGCATATCACGGAGGGGGTCCTTGGAGCTGTGTAGCCAGCCAGGGAGCTGGAGCACCTGAAGATCATATAAGGAGGAAGATTTCTTTTTCCTCCTTAAATGAGAGTCTATATGGCAAAGCTCCCAACCTGCTGCGCAGAGTGCAAACGGACAATTTTGTCTACCTGTCCTCTCTCCTGAGCAGTAAGGTCTGTGCAATCCTTACCCCTTGCTAAGGGCTTCTTTGTTAGGAAGTCTCTCAGACTGTCCACTTTTCTCTTGTCCCAGAGCAGCCAGATATGGATCTCTGCTTTCCACAAGCAGCTGGAATCTCCATCTCTCCAGGAATTCTGCCTGTCTTAGCTTTCCAACCCCATAATTATGAAAGTATCATGCAAGCACCATGAATTGCAGGTTTATGATCCCAGAGCAGGTCTCTGGAGTTAGGTATTCAGCAGTCCCAGGCCTCCACTCCCTCCCTGCTCAGTTTCTCTTCCTCCTACAGGTGAGCTGTGTGGGAGAAGGGCTTGGGTCCCGCCAGGCCACAGCTTTGGTACATTACCCTGTTCTGTGAAGTCTGCTCTTTTCTCCAGGTGTATGCAGTCTGGTGCAGTCCTCTTTCCTGTTGCTCTTTCAGGACTAGTTGTATTAATTATATTTTCGTATTATATGCGGTTTTAGGAGGAAGCCTGTGTCTCACCTCTCATGCCGCCATCTTTAATCTCAGCATTAACATCTTAACAATATTAATTCTCCCAAGCTATCAACACAGGATTCCTTCCACTTCTTTGTGCTTTTTCAAATTTCTCTCAGCAAAATTTTATAGCAATTTTCAGTGTACAAGGCTTTCCTTTTAGTATTCAAGCCTCCTTGGTTAACTTTATTCCTAATTATTTTATTCTTTTTGATACCATTATAAATTGATTTTCTGGCTTAATTCTTCACTTCCTTTTCAGATTTTTCACTGTTACACTATAGAAACACAACAGGTTTTTGCATGTAATTTTGTTTCCTGCAAGTTTGTTGAATTTATCAGTTCTAAGAATTTTTGGTGGAATGTTTAGTGTTTTCTACATATTATTATGTCTTTTACCAAGAGACATCATTGTACCTCTTTCTTTTCAATTTGGACATCTTCTATTTCTTTTTCTTGCCTATTTTCACTGGCCAGAACTCCCAAAACTGTCCCAATGTGTTGAACAGAAGTGTTGGAAGTGGGCATCCTTGCCTTCTTTCTGATCTTAGAAGAAAAGCATTCAGTCTTTCACCATTGAGTATGATGTTATCTGTCAATTTTTCAAATATGACCTTTATTATTTTGAGGAAATTTCCTTTTATTTCTAGTTTGTTGTGTGTTTTTGTCATGGCTATGTCTTTCATTTTATCAAGTGCTTTTTCTGTATCAGTTGAGATGATCATGTGGTTTTTGTTCCTTCAGCCTGTTAATCTAGTATATTAGATTGATAATTTTCATATGTTGTACCTCTCCCCAGACATTTCTATGCCTCAATCCCTTACTTGAATTTGTTTTGTTTTGTTTTATATGTTATCCACTCAGTAATGTCTATTGTGACCATTCTATTTCATATTGCATTCATTCAGCTCTGCCACCCTCACTTGCCCTGATTCATTCACTTTTTTTTTCTTTCATAAAGCAAAACTGTTACCAATGGTTGTTTCAGTTGTTAAATATGTGGAAATACCTTAATTTCACCTTCACTTTTGATGATAGTTTCATAGGATGTAAAATCTTGGTGGAACATTTTAATATTTTCTTTCAATATGTTAGCTCTTCTGCTAACTCCTAGCCTCCATTTAGGATGAGAAATCAATGCTAACCTTATTATCCCCAAATATGACGTGTCCTTTCTTTCTTGTTGCTTTTAGGTTTTCTCTTTGTTTTTGTCTTTTAGTCATTTGAATAGGATGAGTAGATATGGTTTTGAATAGACATGGTTCTTCGGGCTTATTCTACTTAGAATTTATTGAACTTCTCTGGTATATAGAGTAATGTTTTAATTTTCAGCATTATGTCCTCAAATACTTTTTCTATCTCCTCTTCTCTCTTCTCCAGTGTTTCACTTACAAGCATTTCAAATTTTTGGTATTTTCTCAATCTTTTTTTCCCTGTTCTTTGGCTATGTATTTTCTATTTATATGTTCTCAAATTCACTAATTCTTCTATCTCAAATTTATCACTGACGTCAATTAATTTTTCATTTCCATGTAATTTTCAGTTTTTATAGATTCCACTTCTCTTTTTATTTTTCCAAATGGTTGATTAACTATTAGCATTTTTCCTTTAATTATGTGAACAAATTTTCTTTTAATTCCTTTAACATATTTATAACATCCTCTCTGAAGCCTTCATCTAATAACCCCAATTTCTAAGTCCACTTGGGTTCAGTTTCCACTGACTGACTCTTTTCTTAAGTAAAAGTCACACATTTCTGTTTCTTTGCATATCTTAGGAATGTTGGTTGAAAATCTGACACTATAAATAATACATTAGACAACTGTGGATTCTGTTTTATTTTCTGAGTGTTTTGCTTCTTTATTTAAAGAATATTCTTTAGCTTAACTATAAACTCTGCTTGACCTTGAGTATAGCTTCTATTATATGATGCTATGATGTCTTGGTTTTTCCATTCTTTTTTTTCCCTGGCTCCCTCCCTGGAAGCCTTCTTTTTGACAGTGTATTTTAGGGCCAGTGATTTGGGCAGAGTTATACTTAGACATCCAGAGCTTGGAAGGCATCCACCCTCTGCCACCTGAACTGTGTGAGGAATGAGCAACTCATTCAAAGGCTCATCTCAGCCCTTCCAGCATTCTCTTACTTCCAAGACCTCACAGTTACATTTTACAACTGCTAGCAGGTCCCACTGAAGACCTTAGAATTCATCCAGAAAATCCAGTGTATTGTTGCATGCCTGAACCCAGTCTGTCAACACCAGCTGGTAATGCCGTGGGGAGCCTCTCCTACCTCCACCTTAGACAAACAAATGCTTTGGGATTTTGCTTCCCACCCCAATAGAATCCATTACCTCTTGCTGGCAAAGCTGTTTGAATTTCTCTGCCAGCCACAAACTGAATTTCCAACACTTGCAGCTGAGGCTCTATATTATTCTGTCCAAGACTCAGTGGAAGTATTCAAGTACTCCCAGAAAACAGTCAGATGATATCATTCTTCCCCAAAGAGGTAGCCGTTTCTCATGAGTAAATAATTCTCAATTGAAAGTATGCCTTTTGTCATTTTCTCAGGTCTTCAAATGGTTGTTTTTAACAATATTTCCAGTTTTATAACAGATTAAATGAACCATGATTATCAACTCTCCTTTTGATACATGTTCAACTCTTGCTCCTGCTTCCTTTTGCCAAGGTGCCTGGAAAACATTTTCAAAAACGCTTTTAAAATCTTATTCTAAATCTAAGCAATATCAACACTAAAGCAGGTGTGAAAAATACAAATCTATGAGTCACTTTACAGCCATGATCACACACTTCAAGTGAGCATTCTTGATGGAGAGAGAGAGAGAGAGAGAGAGAGAGAGAGAGAGAGAGAGAGAGGGAGAGAGACAGAGACAGAGACAGAGAGATAGGTATCTTCATCACATATGAAGAGATTTATTGAGAGGGACTGGCTTGTGCAATTACAGAAACTGGGATGTTGCATAATCTGCCCTTTAAAAACTGGAAACCCACGAAAGCCTGTGGCTAAGCACTTTGTGATGAAGTCCAGATTTGGAGATTCACTCTGAGTATGCTAAAGAGAGTCATCACCTAGATGTGCATTGTAGGAGAATCCCAGAACATGTTATGGATTAATGGAGTTTTGTACGGCAGATACAAGTGCCACTTTAAAGAGTTCATAATGCTCAGGGAGGACAATATGTGATTAGGGAAGGCTGGAGAGACTTGACGATGTCAATAAAAGTGCTTTCAGAAACATTTGCCACTTTATATGCTGGCACAGCCTAAATCTCTTCTCTGCACATTTAAGTCTTTGGTTAATATTGTTTGAATAACATTCTCTCTCATGGTAAAACCCAGTAATTCCACAAGCACTCGGACACAGATTTTGCATCATGTGCCTCCCCTACCCCAATGTCTGCCAGTCCCTTTGTAATAGCTCCTCCAGCTTATTATTGATTTTTAGCTGTTTTTGTTTGCTTATTTGTTTCAAAGGCTTTTCCCTTTGAGTTTCCATTGAATAGTTAAAATGAAAGATGTGCTTTGGTTTATCATGATTACTGAGTCATTTTGATCATATGTAAATAATAAGATTTTATTTAAAATGGAGTAGTGTTTCTGCCAATAAGAGGAACCAACCCATTGTAGGAACAATTTTTCACGTTGTGTTCTCCAGAGCTAAAGGGAGACTGCCAAAAGCTGTTACCCATGAGGGTGACCCTCAGTATGGTTTCTCCTCCAAGAATGTTCAGAGGGACAGAAGGCTTGCAGCATCCTTCTGTGGAGACACACCACATCACTGCCTGCCATTGCTCATTCTTGATTCAAATCCAGGATAACATGGTAAGTGGGTAGGGTGAATGGCCCTAAAAATGACTAGCCATTGGTACTGAACACATTGTAACAAGCACAGATATGACTAATTAAAGACACTGCCGTTTCTGAAGAGTAGAACTCAAATAACTGTATTTTATCACTGCAGTATCATATATCATAAATGAGATCATAAATTCAATCACAAATTAGAATTCTATGCAGACATCAGAATGCCAGTTTAGGGCTCAATGAGCAACAATCTATTGATTAAGCCTGAAAAATTATTCCCATGAGACCTGATTTTGAGCAAGATGTGCTTAGAAAAAAATCCATTCTTAAACCCTTGACTCCTTCTGACAGAAACTTTTACTATAATATTTTCTGGTATCATTAGTCAAAACCTTAATTAAACCAGTCTTTTGTTTCTTAGTTGGAAGTCCATTCTTTTATTGGTTTTATCACTAGATAGCTATTTGGGTGTATTTCATGCAATGTGTCCTTCCTAAGCTAAATCAATTTTTTTGGTTATTGAAGATGATGCTCAAATATCGGATTTCCTAATCAGTCCTCTTCCCTTACATCCTAGTGTCTTCCACACACCAATGCAGTGGACTCACGTATTATGATCTGGTCCTTCAACTTGCTAAAGAAAACTGGCCATTCATGAGAACTATCGTATGGACCAATAGTGCTTTCTCTAAGTATTTCCCTATAAACTATATTGTCCCGCTGCCCAACAGGGCATAACAGTAATAGTAGTAATTACAGTAATCCCTTTCCAGGGGCTATGTTGTATCACCCTCACAATAACACTGAAGGACCTTGAGCTACAGGCCGGAAGAGGAAATAGCACCCAAGTCTATCATAATAGGAAACATGTTTCTTCACCACTTGAAAGAAACATTGGAGACAAATAGCACAGTTCCTTGGCTGGGGGTAACTTTGATAATGTCACTTCTAGGGATGCATGTGGAGTACAGTGAAGCACAGATATCTGGATTGGAGAAAAAATACCCATAGGCTTCCCCATTCCACATAGGAGGAGTGTAATTAAAAAGCTTCCCATAATCACAGAGCTAGTTTCTCAAATCCCACTCCACTTAAAATAAGATGTTCGAGTTCCCAAATTCCAAAGATGATCTTTGAGCAGATTCCATTATTTTCTATGCTTCTGCCAAAGAGGATGTATGGAATAGATGGGAGAAAAAGGGAAGGCTACTCTCAGCTGTGAATCACAGCAGGTACTGGCCCTTCTCCAAAGATGGTGCCTGACCCTCAAAAAGGAACCACCATTCCATGTGAGCTGGAAAGTCACAGAAAACAAAGCTGAATTCTGACATGAAAAAGAAAGAAAATGCATGCCAGCTGAGCAGTACCTACACAAAGGTAGTGAAAACTGCAGTCGGAAACCATCACTGCTCCATCACTTGCCAACTGAGTAACTTCTCTCAACTTAGTTTACTCACTAGACCTTAGTATTTACCTAAGAACAGTACTGTTCCAAGAATTAGGTAAGGCAATCCACATGAAGTGATTAATACATGTCTATAGGTAGTAATTAGTACTTTTTAAGTGTTTCTGCTTTGGGCATTATTGTTTATTGTTGAAGCTTAGTTATTTTTAACCAAAGGAAATTGTCTATTTTTCTAAGTAAGGGATTTAGTAAATGGTGAAAAAGAACATTCTCTGAGTTAACCATCTATGAGACGCTACCCATTTTGCTGTTTCAAGTGTAAAGTTATAAAACTACTAGAAGAAATGTGATATATATCTGAAGACATATTTATAACCCATGAGAACAAACCAGGGAAGCACTATAGCAGAGATACTTCTTAGCTTAAAAGTGACAGAGTACAGCTGTATTTTTATTTTCTCGACTTGGGCATTACCCAAACTAACAAGGACAATCAGAAATACAAAATCTCAACTCAGTGAAGGTTAAAGATGACTGCATCACTGCAATATCTGAGGCTAGCTGCAAAGCTCAGTAAATACAACAGAGAAGAGTTATCCAAGGAGTGGTGACCAGGAGTAAAAATTGGTCTGGCCTCTAATATCTCCAGAGCAAAATTAAATTCTAGGAGAGAGAGAAGCTCCAATACAAAGTATGCAGAGAAAGAATGTGTGAAACAAGAATTTAATACACAGCCAAACTATAGTTCAAACTAAAAGCAATAAAATGAAAAGAAATTAAAATTCAGCAGACTATAAGTCCTCCCTAAAAAAAAAAAAAAACTGGAGGACAAAACCACAAAATTTAACTAACCAAAAGATGACTGGAAAACCTACTGATTTGGCAAGGTCATGGAATTTCTTTTACTGCAGGGCAACCTAAAACAATATGTTATTTATAGGCATAAAATAGAATGTCCATATCATAAGCCTGAATAATACAAAAATAATACAAACATTTTTGAGGAAAGACTTAAGGAAAGTAGAAGATAGTGTAAACACACTAATTTCATCATGTTCTACAGCAAGGATACGAATGGTACAAATTAAAGATGATAAATTAGAAGGATATAAGTAAACAGGACCATAATGGTAAATAATAATAAAAATGTTCTACATATTGAAATTAAGTAGTGAAATTAAGAAAGGCACATCGAGGGAATATAAATAGATTTATTACATTCTTGCATGTAGTGTGAAATCAACTAATGTTACATAAAATTAGGGAATTGTGGGTAAGATACCGAATTAGAGGTATTTATGTAGGGTTAATGCAACCCCCATCAAGATTTCAGCATTTTTTTTTCAGGAAATTCCAGCTTTATTCTAAAATTCATAGAAACTCAAAGGAACTGCCAACGAAATTATAAAGCAGAATAACAGACCTAAAAGACTTAACACTCCCAGATATGAAGTCTTAATATGAAGACATTATGTGGTTGCAGCCCAAGCACACCAGGCCAGTTGGCCAGTGAAACCTGATAAGGGTCCTGAAACCAGATCCATCCCTGAGTGGTTGATGGCTACACTGCAGGAGGAAATGGCACAGTGTTCAATTAGTGGTCTTATATCAACTGGGGCACTAATTTTCTGTGGCACCATAAGAAATTATCACACATCTAGTGGCTTAAAACCATCCAAATATATGGCTCACTGTTTCTGTGGGCACCATACAGGTTAGCTAAAGCCCCTGCTCAGAGCCTCACGAAGTGGGAGGTGCCAGTCTTCTGGACACACATCGTTGGTGGAATTCACTTCCTTGTGGTTGTTGGGCTCAGGCCCTCAGCTGACAGAAACCATCGGCCCTTCTGTCACCTGTGGGCCCCTCTCCAAAATGGCAGTTCACTCATTCAGAGCTGGCGGGAGAATTTCTCTCATGTGTTAAATCTCTCTCTGCCCAAGGGCCAGGTCCCTTTGAAGGGCTCATCTGATTAGATCAGATCCACTCAGGATAATCCCCTTTTAATTAAATCAAAGTCGACTGATTTGGGGCCATAAGGACATCTGAAAAATTACCTTCTATAGAATAACCTAATCAAGAGTGAAATCCACCATATGGACAATTGTTCATGTGCTCCAGGGAAGGAGATTATCCCAGATAGCATGGCGGGTATCTCAGAGGGCATCTCAGCATTCCCACCACCACAACTGCAGGTCCACAGGGATGAAAGGCAGCTAAATTCCTACCTCACCCTACAAACAAACTTAATTCTCATCTTATCCTATAAACAAAAGTCAAGGAATTGCAGACTTAAGTGTCAAAGAAAAAATAATGCTTTAACAAAAATGCAGGACAGTATCTTAGCAATCTTAGTTTAGGCAAATATCTCCTAAAATGGAAACAAATACTAACAAAAATGATAAATTGGACTAATTCAAAATCAAGAACTTTCGTTTATTAAAACATGATAAACAATATAAAAGGCAAACCCAAAGTGTGAGAAGATAGTTGCAAAGTGTGAGAAAACAACCAACAAAGGCTCATAGCCACAATATGTAAAGAATTCCTACAAATCACTATGGGAAACACAGAAAATTCACTGATACACTGGGCAAAGACTTTTCATATGAATGAAAAAACATGCAAATGGCAAATAAGCACTTGAAAAGTGCTCACACTGAAACAAAATCAGAGGAATACATATGAAAAAATATATATATATAATACTCACCAAGGAGGCTAAAATTTAGAAAAAGATAAAATGCTAAGTATTATACAGCACACAAATGAACCAGAAACAAACACACAGGTGGAAAAGTATTTGTCAATGCCTTCCAAAACTGTACATGCCATACTCATAGTGATCATATTCCTAGGTTCCATCTAATAAATATAGACCCAAACACATATGCACCATATGACAGACTAGCGCGTTCCAAGCAGCACTATTGCTAAGTGCCATAAAATGCAAACTACCTATTGCCCTTCAACAGAAGATGGATGAGTTGGGGTACATTTACATAACAGAATAATTAATATTCAGGATGAGAGTGAACGATTCACATCATTCCACAATGAGATAAACATCCCAAATGTGGTTTAACAAAAATAAATCACACAAAACACTTAGTATATAATTTATACACAGTAACCAAAAAAGAAAAAAAACAGGCAAAACTAACTTGTAAGTCAAAATAAAGTTTACCTTTAAAGTTGGCAAAATTGAGGAGAAATATGAGCAGATTTTTAAGGTTTGGGTAAAGTTCTGTTCCTTGAGCAGGATGGTTTTACACAAATGTGTCAAGATCATGAAAGTTCTTTGAAATGCACACTTCTGTGATACTTACCCTTCTATGTATATCATACTGCAAAATAAAAAATTTTACAAATAGGATGGAATGTCTCCAACTGCAGTTAATTTCCATCATAATTAAAATACAATAAAATAATGATAAAATGCATCATAGCCCATTGCAACGACAACGAAAAAGCCAGGGCTGCAACCCGAATATCAGACAATATTTTGTTTAGGACAGAAAGAAAATGAGAGCAAGGAGAAGAGTCAAATAGTTTTATAATGAAAGTTTGAAATACAGAGTGAATATCTAACAATTTTGCATATATATGCAAAAAATAATAAATTGATCATCCATGAAAATAGAAGTATAATGACCTCTGAAAGTTTGCACCGCCATAAAAGCAACCAAAAAATGGCAAAAATTCTCATCATCATCATTTTCAGAACTGTAGAAATTCATCAAAGTCCCCTACAATAATAAAAACTAGTATGGTGTTGACATAAGAATAGACTTTGACTTCTGTCCAAGAATACAAAACTAAACCCATACATTCATGGCCAGTTGATTTTGACAAGGATGGCAATACCATCCAATGGATATGAACAGTCTCTTTCACAAATGGTGCTGTGATAACTAATGGCCACATGCAAAAGAAGGAAGGTGGACCCCACCTCAGCCATATATAAAATTAACTCAAAATATATGAGATAAAACTATCAAACTTTTAGAAGAAAACTTGGGAGTCAATCTTCATACCTTGGATTTGGTAATGGAGACTCAGGACAGCCAGAGCATGACTAACAAAAGATAAAAGAATTTTTTTCTTTGTTTAAAAAATTTTTAATATAAAGAGTGATCTTTGGGAAGTATTTTTTTTCTTGTGACTAAGTATTCTTTTTTTTTTAATTAAGGTATCATTGATATACCATCTTATGAAGGTTTCACAAGAAAAACAATGTGGTTGCTACATTCACCCATATTATCAAGCCCCCCCCCCATACCCCATTGCAGTCACTGTCCTTCAGTGTAGTAAGATGCTAGAGTCACTACTTGTCTTCTCTGTGCTACACTGTCTTCCCCATGAGTCCCCCCATACCACGTGTACTAATCATAATACCTCTAAATCCCCTTCTCCTTCCCTCCCCATCTACTCTCTGCCACCCCTCCCCTTTGGTAACCGCTAGTCCCTCTTGGAGTCTGTGAGTCTGCTGCTGTTTGGTTCCTTCAGTTTTTCTTAGTTGTTATACTCCACACATGAGGGAAATCATTTGGTACTTGCCTTTCTCCACCTGGCTTATTTCACTGAGCATCATACCCTCTAGCCCCACCCATGTTGTTGCAAATAGTAGGATTTTTTTTTCTACAAAAGAACAAGTTTTTAAAAATTGGACTCAAAATTTAGAACTTTCATGCTTTAAAGGACAAGGTCCAGAAAGTGAAAAGACAGCCAGAGAATGGGAGGATATATTTGCAGACAACATATTTAAAAGGGACTTGTATTCAAAATATACAAAGGATTTGGCAATTGCAAAAAGACAAATAACCTCAAAGTTAAACACAGAACGACCACATGGCCCAGCCAGTGCACCGTAGGTATGTACCTCAATCACTGAAAGCAGACTCAAAGATAAATCGGTGGGAAATGATTAGTAATTTGACAAACGGTGTTATGCAGCCAACTGGTTAAAAAAATAATACATCTGGATAATTGTTTCATATCTTAAAATAAATCGAGTTGAAAAAGAAAGAATAAAGTAAGTAAACAAAATTATAGGAGACCTAGTGGCATGTGCAAGCTGAGGCTGTCGTCCAGGAACGCTTAATAATGTTGCCGAGGCCACGAGGCCGCGCCCCTACACACGAAGTCCTCGAGGCGAGAAAACCAGAACCAGAAAACCAATGCCCGGCGCCGACGAAGGGCGGGGCTTCGCGCCCGCCGGCCCCCTCCCGCGACGAGCCCCTCACCTGCCTCGGAGGCCCAAAGCCCCGGCGCAGCAGGTAGGAGAGGCGGCCCCGCCTCAGACACTGGGGGGAGGCTCCGCAGCCGCCTCGGGCCCCAGCCTGCAGGACCCGCCCCTGAGGGGCAGCCCCCGCCCCGCAGCCTTGAAGCCCCGGCCGAGCCCTCCTCCCCCGGGCCCGGAGGTTCCGGGCGCCGCGACCCACCTGGGTCTGGGGCCGTCAGCCTGAGGCGCGGCTCCTGGGGCTCCACAGCGTCGCGCCTCCGCCTCTGCGCCTCGCGCCCGCGGGCTTCCCGCCCCGGAGCGGGCGCCCTCGGTTCCCTCTGAGCCTGTCGGCCGCCGGAGGCCTGGTTTTCTATCAGGGGTCAGGTTTTTCCGCCTGCGGCCTGGTTTTCCGTCTGGGCCAGTTTGGTGTCTGAAGCGGGGTTTTCTGTCAAGGGCCCGTGTTCCGTCTCAGCCCGGTTTTCTGTCTGGAGCCGGTTTTCCGGCTGGGCCGATGCCTGGGGCAGCCTCAGGGTCCGCTGTCCAAGGTCTGGCCCTCGTGGGCCCCACAGGACCGTAACGGTGGAGAAGGTCCTCAAAGGGCAGCGGGCGGCGCGGCCAGTGCCAGGTGGGTCCTCCTGAAGGACGCCCCGAAGCTGCAGCTGTGGGCCGGCCTCTTGCTGCGCTGTACGTGCACAGCGTGGTGATGTCCAGAAACGAAATCCACATACTAAGTCTGGGTGTGGGCATATAGTCCTGTGTTAAACATACATAGTTAACAGAAAAGTAAACTCTTTTTCTGTTTAACAGAAAAGTATATGTTCTTTCCTAAACATATAAAGGATACTCAAACTCCCTTTTAATAACAGAAATAAGTCAATTAAGCAATATTTCACCGCATTGACTGGTAAAGATGATAGACAATAGATGGATGGATGGATGATTGATAGATGGACGGGCAAATAGACATCCCACCAGAGCATAGGAAAACAGACTCTCATAGCGTGTCCAGGAAGGATAAATCAGTGGAGCCCAGTGGAAGGGAATTTTATACTTGGTGTGTTCATGCAGACAGCTCTGGTCTAGCGTTGATTTTGTGGCTACCCTCCCACTTGCTGGAGATGAGGCGTTTGCAGCTTGCTACAGCGTGGCTTACACAAAGAGGTAACCACCCATTAGTGGAAGACTTGTTATATAAATTATGTACATCAGTAAAATAGAGGACCCCATGGGGAGCATTTAAGAAAAAGAGGCAACTGTATATATGCTTAAATAAAAAGACAGCTAAGAAATATTGAGTAGAAATAATGTGAGTCTATGCGTATGTGTTTGTAAATGGGGGGAAAAGGGTATTGAGTAAAACTTACTCCTTCTAACGTAGAACATTAGATAGACAGAGACCAAGGGTCCTCGCTTGTCACCTTCTGTACTCTGTACCTCTGTAAAATCTGTGTGTAACTTATTCCACAAAATAAATTACCAGATAAGTAGACAAACTCCCAATGAACGCCAGTGAAATACCTTGCAGAGACTGCAGCCCTGAGCTCTGGCCTAATCTCTGACTTTTGTATAACAACCTGGGACTTTGGATCAGTCCCTTAGCACCTGGGGCATCCCTGTTCTTAACAGTTGAATGAAAAAGGGACGTTCCAGGTTTATCTGGTCTCTGGTCACCTACCAGCTAGTCACGTCATTAGATAAATGCCACTAGGGCCACTGGCCTTCTGGTTTGGGGATTTGGATTTTTTAATTGGCACTCCCTTCGATGGTCAACTTGCTCACTGCACAGTCTGACAGAGGAAAGATGCTTTGCACAAAAGCCGCCTTTATTTTATTCATAATATAAATAAGTTGCCTTCAGTTTCTTCAGTCTTCTAAAAGACAGACAACAGTCCAATCAGAGTATTCCTCCTCATTATGTAATTTACCTATCAAAAGCATGGGAGGGTTTTAAGTTCTGGCTTGATTTGTTTCCAGCTTCATGCATATAGACTATAATTGCATTCAGATTGACGCCTGAATGCTGTCTTTTTTTTTTCATCACCTCACTGCCTTTGGTAGCTTCTCAAAAGTATGTACACCCCCTAAGTGAAGTTCTGTGATTTTAAAAATGAATTCATTATCCATAAAATTGTTGCCTAGGAAAAGAACCATTTAGACAGAATGGCAGATGCACAGATTTCAGTGAACTCCTGCTCATCATTTTCCAATTAGTTCTTGTCTCAGTTTGTGTGCATGCATGCGTGCACAAGTGTGTGTGTGCTCCTCCTATAATGCTTTGCCTTTCTCTCCTCTTCCTCGTGTGTATTCGGTGCTAAGCTTCTTTCGGTGCTCCTAGCAGCTGTTGAGAGGTTTATGAGATTCTGTGATTGTTCATGAGGGCCTGACTCTGGAATCTTCTGTAGAAACAGACCATCCTGTGTATTAAATTTAAATCAAGTGTAAAGTGGGGAATATGAGTAGGACTGGCCTTGCTTTATACACTAAGGTGTTTGGAAAACGAGTTCTGAACCAGAAATTTGTGAGTGCTGCAAGTGGACAGGAAGAGCAGGGCATCTGTGGTTGCTTGACTGGCATACATCATGAAAACATGGGGAGGCCTGGGAGGAGAGTTCAGAGGTCATTTACAGGTATATGTTTATCTTTAGGACAAAAAATATTTCTTTCCCAAAAAGATGCTTCCTGATTCAAGAGATACTAGGTGACTCAAGGGATTGCATCACTACCAAAATATTGTCATATATAATATACATGCTTTAGATTTATTTTAAGAGGCATGGGATTTTCACCCTATTGCCCATGCACTGTAGATGCCAGTAACAGCAGGTGTTGTCAGTCATGAATCCAGTAAAATGCCATCAAATTCAAAATTTCCTATGATCTCCACAGATACCCATTTTTTCCACACTCATCCAACCATTATTTGTGTGGAAGATGATTTCAAATTTTCTGTTAAGTTTAGAATTCCATGATACAAGTTATTGGAAATGAAATTGCTATTTCAATGGCTATGAATATTATTGAGGATTTTTATATGTGTATGCTTAACTTTGAGAACAATTGCCTTCATAGTATTTTCTTTAAAAAAGCATTATTCACTCCTACCAGTAAAATATATAAATAAGTAAAAAATAAAGAATGAATGAAGAATAAGGGTTGCTTAAGAGCCCTGTCATTCTCTTTCAACTGGAAAAAGATAATTTTCTGAGGAAGTCTTGGTGACCTTCTCTTCTGCCATCTCCAAACCAAGCATGGTTTCATCTTGTACACCTAGAAAGATGACACAAAGTTACCTTCTGCCAGAATCTTTGAAAAGCAAAAACCCAAGCTATACTTGAATTTCAGTTAGAACAGATATGAGGCAGAAAATTCTAGTGATTCAGTGATAAAATAAATTTCAGAGTTTGTTCCAATTGCTTTATTTCACAGATGGAAAAACTGAAGTCTGTCTAGAATTTGTTAGGGACTTGCTGAGCATTACACAATTAGTTATAGAATCACAATAGAAATATTAACACATCTGATGAAATTTATAAGAAATTAGAACTACATGTCAGGGAAACCACTTATGTTCAATTAAATAAAAATAACAAAGTAGGAACACCTTTTTGTCAAACATAAAGACAAAAATTTACTATCCTTAACTTATAAATTGTACTTGTAATAAGAAATATCATAATATAAAATGGTTAAGGTATATAGGGAGTAAATTTGCAAAATAGCCAATAAAAATATTTAAAAAGTTTATCCTCACTAGTAATGAAGTTACTATTATTTTAAATATTTCATGTTGGCAGTTTTCATATTCCAGGTATGCAAGTCTGGTTCAACATTCAAAAACCAATTAATGTAATCCATCACATCCAAAGGCTGAAGAAAAATAACATATGATCACATCAATAGATGCAGAAAAAGCTTTTGACTAAATTCAGTACCCATTCAGGGTAAAAATTCTTTACAAACTAGTAAAAGAGGGAAACTTCCTCAGCTTGATAAAGAACATCTACAAAAACCTGTAACTACCATCATACTTAAAGGTGAGGAACTTCTAATAAAAATAGAGTCCATCTGTTTCACATTTACCTCAACTAGAGTATGTGATTATATCTTTAAATGAGAACAGAACCAGAAAAACTGGTGTAAGACACTAAAGAGAAAAATTAAAAAACATTTTAATTGAGGGAACAGACCCAAGAAAATTAAAAGAAACTTGGAGAAACAAGTTCATGGCATAGCCTGATCATTGGTCTCTCTCATTTCCCGAGCCCTCTGCCCCAGAGATGTTTGCTTTGCATTTATATGGATTGAACGATTTGAGCATGTATTTTAGACTTTGATTACCATGAGAGCTGAAGAAGTCCTTACAATATTGCATTTTGTCTTTTGACATGTCGTTTAAAGGACTGTAGACAGGGCAACAACCTCAATTTTCACTCCTACATCCAGGTTTATTTCATATGTTTACCATGGGCATTGAATGAGGTCCCATGGGTGAGTGTCCTGTGTATGTTCAGTGTACAGAAGAAATGTCAGGTATATCATAAGAAAATCAACACTAAGATGGAGAAATATCTGCAGTCATGGATTGGGACATTTTCATGATCTTAAAGTGAAGCTTGTGTGAAGACAAAAATCACATGGGCACTTGTTTAACACTGTTTGGGAGAAGTAGTGAACGATAGTCCAGATGTTTCCTTGTGAGCACATACCTGCTCTGTTTATGCTCCAGCAGAGCACTGTGGTGGGTGCTGTGATCCTGCTATTCTGCCATAACTTGATCAATGGCACTGCACCTATGTAACTGATTGTACATCAGACAGCATAGAGATCTTTTGATTAATCTCCTCCTGGTAGGTTGAAAAGATGGAAAACCCCCTAAGGGTTCCCATTTGTGCTTCTTCTTTGCAGAGTTCAGAGACAAATAGTTCCTTCCTATGTTATTCTTGTCTGTGTAAAGAGGATTTGTACAAGAATGTCCCTGGTGTAAACAGTATTGAAAAATTGTCCTAAAGCATTAAAGCTCCTCTAATGTTCTGACCCCAGGAGTGAGTCTTCTTGCAGGCGGCATTGATGTAACCAGGCATGGGCTGCTCAAAAAGATATTCAGCATCTGACATGAAAAATAAATAAATAAGTAAAAACCAAAGTGATCATAAAAGGCTTTGCTTCAAAATTTTAATATAAATATAAAAGAATGGCAGACTTAAGATATTAAGATACATGCACAATGTATCAACCGAAATTGGAGACAAATGCATAGTGTGTTTATGGGCTCAGTGGGCATATTGAGCTAGATAAATGGGTTTGCTGAGAATAGAGAAAGCTGAAGGAAAGAAAAATCAAAATATAGGTACAAAAAACAATAGCACTGAAATTAGGGAACGCTTTCCAATATATCATTTTAGGGCTCGTGGCGACAGGAATTTTTCCTGCTACATTTAGAAAGTAGTTCAATGTCACTTCTTACTCCCCAAACAAGAAATTTGGTTTGACTGTCATCTTAATCTCTTTGGATCAGTGAATCGTTAACAACTTAATCCAGCAAAGCTCTGCTTTTATTTCCATGCCAAGTTGGTAAAGAATGTTTGGGTCTTAAACTGGGACTTGGGGCAGCCCTCTAATGTGCCAACAAAGGTCCTAAAAATTACAAGTAACCTAAGATGGCAAACAAAGCGCTCGTCAAGAGGGCACACATCTGCCCATCTGCTCTGTCCTCCTGAGTTGGCAACAAGCCAGTTCCCAGCGTTGTAACGCCTGCTCTTTCAAGAGGAGGGACCACCAGGTGACTTCTTCAGCTAGCTTTCAGATGGGACGGGGACAGGGACAGGGAGGGCTCGTAGGAATAATCAGACCAAAAGGTCCTTTCTGAATTCACTGACCACTTTCACAGACTTCCAATTGACTTGGTGCTGCTGAACCCACACTGGCAAGTATTTTAAGAAAACAACATGTTGCCAGTAATCATTGGCACTATTTGAAGAGATACGTCATTCTCCATGTACACCATACACCAACATACGTTAACATTTTTTCCATTTAAAAATGACACTTGAGGACTTCCGGGAAGATGGCGGTGTGAGCAGGGCGGCAGAAATCTCCTCCCAACACTATATTTATCTACGAAAACACAGAAAATACATCTATTCCTAAAAGAGAGACGAGAATACACAGGAAAGCGCACAGCGTGCAGCTACACCCGAGAGGACTCGGCACCCCAAGAGGCGGGTAAGATACGGAGCCGCGACCCGGCGGGACCCGAGCCCTCCCCCACCCCAGCGCACCGGCGGGAGGAGAGGATTCAGAGCTGGGAGGGAGTGGAAGTACACCCCGCGAAGTAGCCAGCCCCGGTGATCTGTGCGGGGAGTGGTGACCCACAGTGCGCAGTGCAGCGGAGATTGGAGAGACAGAGGGGCAGGATCTGAGCGGGGAACGCGCCAGGGTGCTTGCAGCCGGCTCCCGGGAAGGAAAAAAAAAAAAAGCGCACGCTTTCTTCAGCAGTCTTAAAGAGACAGGAGCCCAGCAGAGGAGCCGGATCGCCCCAGCACACTCGGCCCAGCAGGCTGGGAGTCCTGGGGAGTTTCAGACGCCTTAGCTGGCGACTGAGGAAGCGTAGCCATACATAACACTTCTCACTGGGATCAACAGCCTCCTATTCGTTCCCACCCCTGCCAGAGCAATAAAGGGCCCTGCGGAGCGGCACAGTCACAGCTGTGGAATAGTGGGGCAATAGCGCCACCTAGAGCATTCCCACAAAATCTACGTCCAGTGGGCATTTTTTTTGTTTTTTGTTTTTGTTTTGTTTTTGTTTTTTCTTTTCTTTCTTTTTTTTCTTTTTTTTCTTTTTTTCTCTTTTTTTTTCTTCTCTTTTTAAAGTCTTAAAGAGCCCAGCTGACATACGTGGCAACTATCAGTGACCAATTACATAGCCATGAAAAGACAGAGGAATATGGTTCAGACCAAAATCAACCAGACAACCCCAGAGAGGGAGTCTGAAGGGATGGAAATGCACAGCCTCCCTGAAAAAGAATTCAGAATAAAAGTCATAACCATGCTGATGGACCTACAGAGAAATGTGCAAGAGCTGAGGGAGGAAGTGGGGGAACTGAGGAAAGACAATACAGAAATCAGACAAGCAATCGACGGGCTTAACAGCAGAATGGATGAGATGCGAGAGACTGTTAATGGAATAGAAAACAGAGAACAGGAGTACAGAGCAGCTGAGGCAGAGAGAGATAAAAAGGATTTCTAGGAATGAAAGAATATTAAGAGAACTGTGTGACCAATCCAAACGGAACAATATTCGCATTATAGGAGTACCAGAGGAAGAAGAGAGAGAAAAAGGGATAGAAAGTGTCTTTGAAGAAATAATTGCTGAAAACTTTCCCTCGCTGGGGAAGGAAGTAGTCTCGCAGTCCACCGAAGATCATAGATCTCCCAACACAAGGGAACCAAGGAAGACAACACCAAGACACATAATAATGAAGATGGCAAAGATCAAAGATACAGACAGGGTATTAAAGGCAGCTAGAGAGAGAAAAAAGATCACCTACAAAGGAAAACCCATCAGACTATCATGAGACTTCTCAACAGAAACCTTACAGGCCAGAAGAGAATGGCATGATATATTTAACGTAATGAAACAGAAGGGCCTCGAACCAAGAATATTGTATCCAACACGATTATCATTTAAATA
>JAVSCE010014478.1:0-121465 GCA_032199065.1 Smutsia gigantea | reverse complement strand
CTCTCCAGTGACTTCTGAATAAAGGTTGAGCTCCTGAGCACAGGGTTCAGGCCTACCATAATCTGTGCCTAAACCACCTTCCGGCTGTGTTTCCTGCTGCGAATCCCAGCCAGTCCTGTGCTGTGTCAGCACTGAAGTGTTTTTTACCTGCTGGTGCTTCTTAAAACACACCCTCTGGGATTACCACCCCCTGACCCCCAGGCTATCCTAGCCATCCAGGCTGTCTATGTACTACGTGCACTTACTCCTGGGGAGTTGCCGTGCTGTGGTACAGTGGTCTAGGTGTTTCTCTGCCCCAGCAGGCAGGGACTGTTTTACTTGCTTTGGGATCCCCAGAAGCTGGGAAAGTGCATGCAACACTTTAGGCATTTAAACTTTTTCCATGAATGTTCCTTTAAGTTTGACTATTTTCTTTGACACTTGGCATTATTTTTCTAGTCACTTTTTATATATTAGTAAAAATATTAAGATTTGTTTTGTCCAAATTTGTAAGTATGTGTCGTTTTAGCATTTTTTTTGTTTTCATGATTTTGCTTTATATTTTGATGCTGTTATTTGACAAAAGGCACAGTTTTTATGGTTAGACTAGTAATTGAGTTGAGTGATTCTGAGTTCTAGTTTATCTTTCAACATGGGAGTGGTATTTTTATAACACAGTAATGGTGTAATACAGTATGTGGTCATTTTGAAGATTTATATGTTTTGTCTTATTACCATACTTATTTTTATTTTTCTCATCATTTACTTAAAAAACATGTATGTGTACAAATAGAAGATACAACTTTAATTTTGGAATATTTCTAGCTTTATCATTTTTTAAGTTGACATATTAATGTTACATGTTTCAGCATTATTTCAGGGATCATACTGTATAGGAATACCTTAGCATTTTTAAAGTATAACTTTGGGAAGTTGTATGTTATTTTTATTATCTCACAGCCACTTATTTTGATTGTTTTAGATTATTGAAGTTTATGTAGTATATCGCTAATAATGAGAATTATTTCTTGACTAAAGTGAGCCACTAATGTCATGGAAGAGTGCGGCATATTATGAAATTTATTCCTTTACTAAGTTGTAAGTTCTTTGTTGAATGATTTTTAAAGTTAAGATAGTTGACATCGAGGGCCTATCAAACACTAAAATATACTAAACTTAGATTTGTGGTATTTGAAAAATGGGTTAGAATTCAAATTTTGCATTTGTTTGAATTGTACTGAGTTTAAAATTAGTTAATTGAATGAATTAAGTTGAATTATTTAAAATGGAACTATAGTAGTAGTCTCTGAAAAATTTACCTAGGATGGATATGTTGTTTAATTAATATATTTAGTACTTAATCATCCCCCAAATCATCTTTTTTGAGAACAGAATAATTTTATAATAACGTCACTACGTTTAACGCCTATGTCCCCACCTCTCTTCCTGGTTGTGGTGGCAGAGATCTGCAGTGTGCTAGCCAGGTTTCTTTTTCTTTTTTCTAAAAAGCATTGTTGAGAAGATTAAATGTGTTAATTTCTGTAAAGCTCGTATTAATAAAGCAGCTGATGCTAAATTGTAGCCTCTACTGTTAAGGTATGTATTGGAAAGAATATAATTGATCACTGCCAAGTTAATTTTTAGTTACTGTTGGTGGTTTCTGGGGGTAGGAATTCAGTAAAAACCATATCTGTAAATTCTGTATTCTTCATGTAGTGCTTTCCTGGGCCCAGAATGCTTTCCTATGTATCCTTCCAGTTGCTCATCAAACTACCCTACATGAAGGAGAGGAAGACGGTCATCTAATCATAGACTCAGTGTGAGAGCCTAGATGGAAACACAGGGTTTTTAAGTACTTCCTAAGTTGGTCTTTTCACCTTCTGTCTCTTCTGAAGAGGTTTATAAAACTGTTACGTTTGGGTGAAAGGTTTCTTTGCTTATTCCTCTTCCCTTCAAGGTTAGATAAAGGACCAAACATACTTTGGTAGAAAGATTAGCATTCTGCAGGGTGTCAAGTTTTCATTCAAGAATCTAATGAAACTTTATTTTTTTAAGAAACATTTTCCTTGAATAGTTATCTTTCATAGTTTTAATGGTATTACTAGTGCATAAAATATATAATTGTGACTTTAAAAGAAATTAATAAATATTTACTGGCACTGTTTTGTTTATTGGCCTTCATGATTTCTAAAATCCTATCTTTTGTTATATGATCTGTGACTGATAATCATCTGTTTTAAAAGATTCAATAGGCACTGCATTCTAATACTGTTTTTTTAATGGGAAATTACAGAATGACAGAATTTTAGAGCTGGAAGGAACCTTTCAAGAGCTTCCATAGTGTTTAGTCATTTCCTGAGACAGGCTGCTTTTTATTACTTGAAACCTTAATGGTGGAAGGATAAGATAGTCGTCAGAGGGAAGGTCTTGAGGGGCTTGGGGTGGAGAAGTTGGTATTAAAACTTTTGAAATGGGCTGAGGCCACTCTTGTTTGCAAACCCTTCTTGTTTGGGGTTTCGGCTCAGTTTGGAGGCTTCTCGTTCCGCGGGCATCACTTTACTAGGTGAGGTCTTTCTGTTGGTGGGAACTCAGGGACGGGTTTGGTGTCCCCTTGACGGGCCTGTAAACACTGTGACTTGTTGTGGGCCAGGAGCCGGTTAGCGTCCAATGCAGACACCTGGGCCTCCAGTCCTTTTTATCACCTTGTCCTGGAAACATCACTGCTGCTCTCATTGTCGTCATCACCGTTTTGTTACTCGTAGTTTGCAAGCAATGCGGTGTATATAAAAGCCACGTTTCAAACAGCTGGGTTTGCTGCAAGTGTCTTTTTTCTTTGTGCCCTGGGTTTCTGTACCACTGGTACCTGGAATCCTTTACCTTAAGTATATTATTTATGCATGCACCTGGCAAAGACTTAAGAAACTGAGTTTTTTACTCACATTGCCCCAAATAAATCCCACCCCTTCTCCATTATGTGAGTTGCAAAAAGCTTCCTAAGGATTTCTTCTGGGAGGTTTAATTATACCTGGATCTAATGCTGTACACCGTGGTAACTTCTAACATTAAGTCTCCTTAAAACTAACAGAACTGAGGTTACAGTCTCGGCTAGCAGTGTAGTGGATGAAGAGTGAAATAACTGTCAATTCTCCCTGTGTTCACTAATTTCTGAAGTACAAATGTTCACAAACTTCATTTTTGTGTCTTGTATAGTAACATTAATTATGCTGTATATCTTGACTGCTTTGATATCAGAATTTCTTAGGAGAAAAATCCCAGCAGACTTCCTTCTTTCAATTATAATATAAATACTAAGAATCACAGTAGTAGGATTAGTAACCAATTGTATGAATGTGTATGTATGATAAAAAGCTTGTACAGGTCTCTGACAATTTTTAGAAATGAGTTAAACCACTTCATCTTCACATGTCTTATAGTCTGATCAAGACTTTTGCGCCCAGTGTTGGACCTCAGTTCACAGGATGTTCTGGGGACACTCACCTCCAGCAGCAAGGAGGCCGTGCTGATGGCAGAGGAGCGTCTGCTGGAGAAGTGGGGCCCCGGGTGTGGGTGCGGGTGCGGAGCAGGCCGGTTGCGGGCTTCCTTCATCTGCTTCCTTCTGTTTTTGCTACTTACCTTCCGTCTTCCCAAGACCCCAAGCCTCACTAACGTTCACGGTTAGCCTGCCTTCTAAGGCATTCTGATACCTTTCTTTTGTTTATTCCATCACAGTTCTTCCTCTACTAGAAAATCTTTTCCATTTTATGTAAATCTGAATAAAGTAATTGTTTCAAGAGTAAATAACCTGAAGACTGGGGATAGTTATTTTTTTCCTTAAGAAAGTGATGCTCTGAGATAAAGTATTGCATGTCCATTGAAAACACTGAAGAAGGGTGAGGAGGCAGGTAGGAATGGCCAGCATCACACGTGCCTCCGGCTGCTTCTGGAGTGCTGGGTTTCTATTCTGTCTCTTACATGGTGGACATCAGTGTTTGCAAGTGGGAGTTGAGTATCTCTCTTTGGAAGAATATGAGAAAGGAGGAGGCTTTTACATCAAGGGCCTCCTCTGATGTCCTGTGACTGCTGTCACCTTGCCTCCAGCCCCTCCTCTTGCTCCAGGGCCTTTCACAAACACCGGTCCTAGGGGTTGCTCCTTGGAAACAACAAGTCAGAAAAATTTGGAAAATACTGCAAAGCATATGTTCTTGGAGTTTAATAAACTAAAGGGTCTGAGAAGTCCTCTAGTACTAAAACTTGTTTTAGGTTAATCTAGTGGTTCTCGATCTTATTTGACCAGGGGAATTTTTTTTCTACTATAATATAGGACATGTTAGCACATACTGTCCTGTAGGCCTCTGCTGTTGAAGTATGGTCCGAAGACAAGTGGCCGGGCATCTCCAGGGAACTTGTTAGAAATACAGAATCGGAGGTCATGCCAAGGACATAGGGAGGCAGAACTTGCATTTTAACAGGATCCCTAGATGTATGTATGCACTTGAAAATCTGAGAAGCACTTTTGAGGATAAGGTAATGGGGTGGGCAAGGCTCTGAGGTGTTCAGTCCACTTGAGCTGCTCTTCTCAGGCAGCCCCCCCCTTCGTGTGTGCCTGGGCCTGGCTGCAGGCAGGGTTGCATGTACAAGTGTGTATTGGGGCACACGTGTGGAGAGGCATGTGAGTGTGAGGCGTCTCTGTTTATGGTACCCTTCCCTGACCTGCACTTCCTTTGTGAGTTCTTACATCCAAAAATGCCTCCTCTGTTTGTTAACACCTGT
Source organism: Smutsia gigantea (assembly GCA_032199065.1). Classification (NCBI taxonomy): domain Eukaryota; kingdom Metazoa; phylum Chordata; class Mammalia; order Pholidota; family Manidae; genus Smutsia; species Smutsia gigantea. The sequence goes on along the minus strand of JAVSCE010014478.1, from coordinate 116,716 downwards.
TCCCTCCTAACCCTGCTTCTGATGTCTATGCACACCCTTTCATTCCTTCATCCACCCACTCTCTCAGGGCTTGCTTTGGGGAGCCTCTCGTGACACAGCAAGAAGGAAGCAGGGGAGGGCAGTAAGGAGATGGGGTGGCCGGGTACTGTTTAGCCTTCTAGCCCCAAAGTCTTGTGTTCAGCACAGGCTGGGTCAATTGTGACTGGACTTCTTAGCTTCACATTTCAAAGGGAAGGGCTACTAAGGAGTTTTACAGAGGGTGGGGATATTTGAAGCTTCATTTTTGAAAAGTCTTTTCTTCCTCCCTCCTCCCCGGTATCTTCCCTTCCTTCTCACCCATCTTCTTATGCACTTTGCTTTTTTTTTTTTTTTTAAGACCAAGGCTACGAAGGCCCAGAGCTACATAATCATTGATGAGATGAGTATTGAGCAGTACAACTTACAAATGAAAAATACTTACATTCATAATGTCACCAAATTTTGCTTTTTGACAAAATTTAATAAGACTATTTCTTTATCTGTATGAATGTGCTTATCAAATTTGGTCAGTATTCCCTTGTTGCTAATTTTCTGTAAACTTAATGTTGATTACACAGCATTTTTCTGTAATATTCTGTGGTAATTTACATTTTAATTATAATCTTGCCATCCTCCCCTTGTATAGGATTTCATTGTATATTCATACTTTTAGTGCACGAAAATATATCTAGTTTTATTTTATAAACTACACACTTGTTTTTAATTTTTATGTGTATTCTGTATGTAATGAAAAACAAAAAATAAAAGAACTTTGATATTTAAGAGTTCTTTGCAATTATGCACTGTAGTGGTAAAGAGTTTATTCTGGAGCTCAACTATTTGGGTTTAAAGATTGGTCTCACCACTTATTAGCTGGGACCTTGTGCAAATAACTCAACTTTTTGAGTCTCAGTTTTTACATTTGTAAAATGGAGATGATAACATGGGGTTGTTGTGAGGATTAAATGAGATAAATCTTGTAAAGTACTTGGCAGAGTACCTGGCATGTATTAAGTCCTCAGAACATGTTAGCTGAGACAATCAAATACACAGGTGGTAAGTTTAACAGCCATATATGGTGTAACAGTCCCTATTGTCAAATGTGTGGGTTCTAGTGGGGTAACTGACAAAACCAGAGGGTAACAGTACATGTTTACTTCTAAAAAATGACATTTGTACAAATTGTTTCTGGGGTAATTTCACCAACCTCCCTTCTAGCCCTTCCCTCTACTCCCTTCCCTCTCCCCTTCCCACCTCCACCATTTGTGTGTGGGGGTGTTTTTCCTGGTCACCTGATGCGGCTGTCACATAAACATTTGGGCATTATTTTAACATCTAGAAAGCACTTTGGTAGAGTAATAGTGGTAAGCAGTGTGTACAGATTTAAGAATTGAACATTTAAAAGAATTTTTTACTATTTGCCATAGTTAAAGAGTAAGTCTGTTATCACGCTCAGATTGTCGGAGAGTGTGGTCATGGTCTTTTTTAGGCTACTGTGTTATCTTGTGTATTGTGCTGTTTCTTCTACCTTTACTGTCCTCCACAATTGCTCAGGCGTCTTCTTTCTCAAGAAGCATTCCTTTTCCCTAGACCAGAATGAATGCCTTTAGTTGCTTTTAAAGCATTCTGTGCAAAATGTGATGATTGTGTTTGGAAACACTTGGTTTTTGTTTCTCTCTCCTTCCCTGGGAGCACCACTGCTGGCCCTGGAACCACTGCAGCTCGGATCCTCACCTTGCCTCTCACGGCCGCATAACCGTAGGGCTTTTGGGTGATGATTAAATGTGATAAATGATGTAAGGAACTTAGCATAGTTCTTAGTTAATAATGGTAATAAATGTAAATAATACTAATAAAAATTTCCAGTGCTTGTTGCTGTGTCTTGTGTAGGTACTGATAATGCGTAGCTGAGCTGCAAAGGCTCTTTATTTCTTTATCATTTACCTCGTTCTGTTGCTGCTTTAAACTGTTGTTCATGTCTTGTTTTTTAAGGAACCTTTATATAATCTCATTTCATGAACCTGTGAGTTGGGTGGATATGTTTAATTATGCCTATTTTACTTGATAAAAGAACTTAATGTCAACCCCAGTTACCTTACATAAGCCTCAACTTTTTCAGCAGTTTAAGAAATATTTTCTGTGCCATCCATACAGCACAGAGTTGAAACCACAGCCAGTAGCTTCGTATTTTGTCCTATGTCATGCTTGCTGCAGTTTAAGTGGGGGTAGAGAAATCACTTAGATTTCTCTGGAAGCTAGTGTAGGAGTCTTGGCAAGAAACTGTAGTGGCCCCAACAAGGATAATGCCAGAGGGAGAGAGAAATGAATGGATTCGAGAAAATTTGTAGGATTTGACGGATGGTTGGATACGGATGCGGGGTGTGGGATGTGGGAGTTGGGCTGTAGAGAGGAATGAATCAAGGCGGAATCTCCGGACTCTGGCTGAGTTAAGTGGCTCGGTAAACTGCAGTACCTTCTCACTGGCGTGAGAAACAGGAGGGAGGACAGTGCGTGGGGAGGTAAGAGTGTGTTAGACTCGCCGACTTTCAGTATCCGAGGGAAATCTGCGAGGGGAGATCTCCGAGGCAGTGGAATGTGTGGGTCTTAAGCTTGGGAAGGATAACAGTGCTGTAAACACCTGCTTGTGAGTCATCAGCATACATACTCAAGCTGGGGCCCTGGGAGGGCAGGTGACAGGCCAGGGAGAGAGCAGACTTCATACCCTAGGAGAAGAACCAGGGACGCAGGCTTGGGAACCACCACTACCTTTGTGGCGCCAGAAAAGGGATACCCTAGAAAAAAGAATAAAGAAATGGAGGAGAAAGAAAATGAATCTTAATTTTTCCCTTGCATTCTATGTAATGTTAATTTTAATTAATAAGTGTGGCATTGTCATTTATATTTAAAGTTGTAACAAGATAATCTTGCATCATGCTTACACTGAGCATTTCATGGTAGTTAAAACAGTCTGAATTGTATCTACAGGTTAAAAAAAGGAAGTTAATATTGGTTGGGAGATGAGTAAAATTATGTTAGTAACTTTTTCAAGGAAAAGTGCTCTATCTAGTAAAATCTGTCATTAAACCTGTACTTTCACAGGTAGCTCCTGATTGGAGCAGAGAAATTAATAGAATTAACTTTAAAAATTAGGCCCATCTTCGTATCAAGAATTTTTAAAGTAGTAAACAAAGTACAGTGTTTGTTGGGGGAGGTAAGACTCTTAAATAAGGCTTTTGGAAGATTTCACAGTTAATTGTGAGGGAGCATGTATGGTTTTCAGAAACCCCAATCTTCTCTTTTTAGAAGGAATGAATCATAGCACTTTTTATTGATCAGCTAACCAAGCAAATTACAGCACTTTTCATAAAACTGTATTTGGTCTGTAAAGTGATAGTCATCTGTGGGGTACATTGGATTTGATGTGATTCATGATTCAGATTTTATGAGTGCTGAATAACAGAGTTATTTGGAACATAGGCAATAGTTTGAAAACTATCACTGTTGACTTCAGACTATGTTGAAATTTAGTAAGTTAGAAAATTTTGCCACTGTTTTATAAAATCGGTTTTATAAGGGAACTATGCACTTAGGTTTTAGAGGTGGTTAATAAGACTTATAATGCAGGGCTTAGAATCTGGTCAGATTAATTTTAACATTGTAATCAGAAAAGAAAGAAAACACAGTTACAGAATAAAGTTTAGACTTTGTTATTGTATTGATATAATTGTTGGCAATGAGAATATCTTAACCTGCTATTTTTGTGTGTTATTTTGGATACTAATTATAATTAGTGTGTAAAGGACTACATACCATGCTCCTGACGTTTTGGACTAGAATCAGGAAAATGTTCCTTGAACTAGAAACTCAAATCAGTGATAGTGACTGTCTGCGGGGGTATCCCATTTTAACAGCCGGTTTATAAAATATGTTTAATTAAGATCAAAATATTGTTGAAGATAAATTGATGTGATTAAGGTATTCTTAGGAAGAATGACTAGAATATAAAAGTATATAAAAAAACCACACAGCATTATAACACTGGGCAGCTGGTCAGTGCTCAGCCTAGTACAAGAAGCATTAGAAGAGTGAGGGATGCTGTCTGGTACTTTATTCTGGAGTTGTAGTAATGTAGGTTTTTAATACCTAAGTTACCTATATCTTAATATCATTGGGTTAGAAAAGTAGCTTGTACACACAGCAGCCAGTTTTCAGGGCTGCTGCCGGCTTAGCACCACACACATTGTGCAGGTTTCGGGATGCTTTGGTCCCTGCAGGTACGTTGCTGTTGGAAGGAAGTGCCCTGGAAGGCAGCTTCTGACTTATTAGTTTGGTGAGGTTGGCTGGTATAATTCAGTCATTGACAGTCATTGAGTCGTACCTGCTTTAACTTTAGGTTGAATTTTTGGACCTAAACCCAAGAATCAAACTCAGAATTAGGCCCCTACCCATCAACTCACAGGTGCTATTTTCCTAAGTTCCTTTGTAGACAGCTAATTGGCCTTCACGGTGCCACTTTTCAGCTTAATACTAATTACTTTGTAAAAAGCTTTCTGCATTAGTTATCTATTGCTGTGTAACAAATTGCTCTAAAACTAAGTGGCTGAAAATAATAAACATTTATTACCTTACTTTTATTATTTTTTTGAGCTAAAAACTCAGAAGCAGCTCAGCAGGTGGTTCTGGCTCAGGGTCTCTTAGGCTTGCCTGAGGGAGGATCCTTGTGGAAGCTCGCTCCTGTTGTCAGTGTGCCTTAGAGCACTACTTCGAGGTCACTCACAAGGCGCTGGCAGGCCTCAGGACTCTGGCCACTGGCTAGAGCCCTGGTTTCTTGGCCAGGTAGGCTTCTCTCTGGGGTGTGCCCAGCATGGCAGCTTGCTTACGCCAGAGCAAGATGTATGAATGAGAGTCCCAAAGCGGAAGCCAGTCTCTTTATATTCTAATTTTGGGAGTGACATACCATTACTTCTGCCAAATTCTGTTCCTTAGAAGTGAGTCACCAAATCCAGTGCATACCCAGGGGGGAGATTACAGAAGGGCATGTATATGCAAAGGTGGGGTCATTGTGGAACATCCCAGAGGCTCCCCACTGCACTGTCCTTTAAAGTTTAAAACTTTCTGTTGTTTGTTGCAGAATTCCTTCTTGAGAGAAGCTTACGGGGAAACCCAGATACAGATAAAAGGGGAGCTGTTTTGTTCAGAGGTGGAGTTTAAGGAGACGAGACCTTCCCTGCTAGGATCCCTCCCCTTCAGCTTTCCAGACAGCTTGAATATTTTCAATCAAGTGTCCATCCAGAACATGACTATATTGTTTTTCTCGTATTTACATTTTAGAATTTGTTAGCAGTTTTTGTTCTAAAGTTCTAGCTTGTAAAGATGAGGTATTGGAACATGAAAAACTATTTGTGTAAATGTTTCTGGCAGCTTTTAAAATCTTGACTTGCTTCCTTTGTTAAAGTAAATCAAATGTAATGGCTGATTTTGTAGTATTAGCAGATAAAATTTATATATTGATGTGATAATGATGGTGATTTGCTTAGTATCTATTATATGGAATGTTTTATTAACTATTTCCAAATTGTATGTATTTTTTAAAATCACAAGTGTATAGTGGTATTTGCAATTCACTTTAATATTAATATGCTCTTGTAGCTCTTTTCCTTTATGCTGCAAGTCATTATTCCTAATCAATAACATATTAGTTTATTTTACAATATAAAGAATATAGTTTCAAAATAACAGTACCCAAATTAATACAAACAATCTCTAAATTTAGAATTTGTGTATATACTTTTAGTCCTTAGACTACATCCCTTTAAAGATGTATAAAATCATTTGAAAATAATTCCTTTTCTGGGTGATTATGATAACTATTTGTATATGGTTAGATTCTGGACATTGTTTCTAAATGTGTTATGTACATTAATTCACTTAATCCTCACAACTGCCTTGTGAAGTAGGTTCTGTTGTTTTCCCTACTTTACAGAAAAATATAGTTTTTGCCATCTTGATTTTAGGCTAATTTACATTAACAAAAATACTGTATTTGTTTCTTTATGGCTTGATGTAGGGCGAAGTAATGGGTAAAACTGAGGGAAAGGAGAATTTTTCAATTAGAAAGTGAGATGGTATTTATAATTCGGGGGCCCTGTGGGTAGTATATGCATATCATGAGACTGAAAAGGGAGATAAGTCATAAAAGATTCAATACATTTTTGTCAAATATTTATTAAAAAAAAAATACCAGTCTTAAAATTTCTGTTTATAACTGCTGTGCCTTGTAGAACTTTTCCCCTTTGTAGGGTAATGAGAGGGTGGGTGTAGCTAGGAAAAACCAGATAAAGTGAGATTCTATATTTTACCTAGACTGTCTGATGAGCTGTTTAAGGAGCAAGAAAGAACAGTTTCTGTAAATAACATCACTTAATAAGTAAGTTTATAATTCACTTTTGACCTTATTTTGGTTAAGGAATGTTCAACTCAATTATGTATACACACATCTCCCATGTTTTATATGTAACCAGTAATATCAAATATGTGTGAATATGTGTATAATATTAAATTTTATTACACTGTTAGAGGATTTCAAGTCCAGGATTTACCATGAACAAATAAATCAGTAGAGTTTAAAATCTTAATTGATAATTAGGAAATAATGTGCCTAGAATAATCAAAACCAGTTGTAATTTAAGTTGCTTCTAACCAAAATATGGTAATGTCCAAACCAGTGGGTAATAGTGTAAGTGAAAATTAGTACCACAGTTTTTCATGAGTTCAGATTGATTTTATGAAGAAGATTTTCATTAGTGAAATGCTTAATTTGGTTCTTGATTACTAAAGAGTACCTTTTTGTGAATGAGGTTGTAATTATTAGGGCTTACACAGGATACTTTTGAATAGAGCATCCTAATTTCTAGAATTTCTTTTCTAAGCTATTCTGATAAAATCCCTTTTAGGTGAGCTTATAATATGACCACAAGAAGAGACAGCTCTCGGTGCTGGTCTCTAAGTGGCACTTTGGGTTACCTTCAAATATTTTCAAGGTATTTCAACTATCTTAAGTTATTTTTTTAAAGTTACTTGGTTCTGTTTCAAATTCGTAAGATCTGAGTTTAAAGGGAAACTGCATTTGCTATAAATAAATATTTTAAATTATTATTTAGTTCTTAATAACAGCTTTTAATACTAGCTTATACCAGAAGGTTAAATAAAATATTTGAATTATTGCTCCTTTATTTACTTAATTAATCTAAATATGTAGGACCTTTGTGCCATGTACTTGTTCTCTCTTCAGGGAACAGACGTTAACTAGGAATCTAGTTAACTAGAAAAGTTAACTGGAGGACCCTTTTATATTTATTTCTGAATTACAGCTAGAAATGAAGGTCTAATGCCCTTGTTTGAATGAATGGGTCATTTAAAAACGAAGGCATTAATTACTATTATTTTTTAAAACTCAGATTTAAGGAAAATGGATATAAATTATTCAAGACAATTTGTATCTTAAAATTAAGTAGGAATCTAGCAAAAATCTTAACATGTGTGCTAAATAGAAATATCACCTCATAGCAAGATTGAGATATAAGACTTTCATTAGAATTGCATTTTCAATTTGTTTTGTTGAATAATAATTTTATATACCATTTTACTCTATTTACTCTTAAAAGGAAGGAAAAACTGTACATTATCGTTAATTTGTATCCATAGAATGAAAAGCCATAAAACCGTATGTTTCTAGAAGGTAGGAGATGGTTGTTTAGCAGCTCCGTGGTAAAAGGAGGGGCACGCTGAAACATGTCTGTATGTCCAGTGGGCACTGGGGTTTGGGGTCGTCAGGGCAATAGTGTATGAAAAGGAACATGTACCTCATTAATAGGTATTAAGTTAAAGGAATAGGCTTTTTTCATGCAAGCTTGAAGATAAAGTTCTGATGAGACCTTTTGCAGTAAATAGTTTTATTTTTTACGACAGGTTCATTTTAGCCAATTATTTTAAAAGTATAATAAAAAATATTAATATACTACTTTGTACCATAATTAAATTAAAATCAGCATTATTATTTGTCAGTGGCCTGGTCACCTTTATGTGTGGGTGGTTGGTTATAGGTGACATATGGTTAAACTCTTAGTAATAAATGGGTTGTGTTGATGCTTTTTATCTGAAGTCTTAGAGATTGTGGGTCTGTGTGGTGGCCTCTACATTAAAATTTGGTGAATGTTAATGACAGTGTCTAGTTAAGAAATGACAGATTTTGATCAACCAATTATCCTTGTACCAATATTCAAAAAGATGTTAGTGTTTCAGTGAAGTAGAATAGCTTGATAGCTAATATTTTTGTATATTAAATGTAGCTACCATTATAGTGGAAATGAAAATGAAACTCTTCAAATCGTTTTTCTTTTGTTTCTGATAATGCTAGAAGTCTCTGTCAACATTGTAGTTAGCGAATTGCTTCTGTGTTTACTTTGACACATGCATACATAATAATCATCTGGTGAACTCAGAATCCTTTTCCCTGTAGTTCTACGTGTATTAATGATCTCAACTAAAATTAAATAATCTTCTTGTTCTGGTAGAGAAGAAAAAGCTGGATCACTTACCAGTAACTGGAGTTCTCCTATTGGGTAATCTCCACAGATCCACATTCTTTTGAAGTTATTGTGAATGCCTCGAGGACCAAGGAAGCCTTGAAATTGCCAGTTGCAGGCAGGTAAGCGAGCGCACTGACGCATGTCCCTGGCATCCCTCAAATCCCTCCCCAGCTTTCTGACGTCTGTACTGCATGCCCCCCCAGTTCCAGTGGACGCGCGGCAGGAAGAGTCTGATGCTGGACGGAAGGGCAGAAGAGGTGGATCTGTGAGGGAAAAGACCCAATAGGAAAGCTCAAGTTACTGGTAAGTAAGCTAGTTTTCACAAACCTGAGATTTGTTTTTCTCACATTTCTTCTCTTTAGAAGTTAATTTAATTCCAAAGAAAGGAACTTGTCTGGGAACTTGTTAGATGATTTTTGTAAGTTTGATTGTAGAATTATTGTATGGATGATAAATACCTGGTTCTTAATGGGTATATGAATAATGTAACATTAATTTTAAAGTGTATCATTTATATAATAGCAGTTTATAAAAGTTATGTTTATTACCTTTTGGTAAATGGTTTTATAGTTGAAAGCAATTTAAGGAAGCTATATGTTGAATTATTTTGTAAATCCTTTTATTTGTAATGTTGCTTTTATTGAAGTAAATGCATATGTGGTAAAATTCATTCTTATGCCAAATTTGGCCAAATTCTTTTGGCATCATACTGAACAACAGGGCCAGTTTTATGTTAATTAACAAGCACTTCTTACTGACAGTTTTTAATGTGCCTTTTAACCTTATTGAGGGTATATTTAGAATATAATTCAGTGTATGTTGCAGTTGTGTCTACCACTTCCTTGCTGACACTAGAGGGGCTTACCGCATGAAGGGTGGCCCAGTTGGCTCTGTGTGAGCGCTCTCCTTCCTCAGCTACCAGGTAATTCACTGGGCTGGCGTGTGAATGTTAGAAGTGAACAGAGTTCCTTCTCGTTTCTCTCACTTACTCTGCATTGATACCAGGCTATCATTTCTAAAAGGGCAGGTCAGCACATAAAGTGCCTGTCAAAGTGCCCTGCTCTAGTTCTGTAAAAATGTCGTCCATGTGCTGGGTACTTAGGGCCTTAGGTACTTATACTCCAGCGCCGTCCTCTTCGCCCAGACTTCATGTCTTTAGTTGGAAGCCTCTCTCTGTCTTGTTCTCACCTGGATACATGCCCGGTTACACTTTGGCTTGTGCTTTCCAACTTCCCTGGGATGATTTTATCTCCATTCTACTTTTCTAAGACTGAATCTTACATAAATCTCTCTGTTACCTCAGTTTCCTCAGTGGAAAAATGAGATTGGTATGAGGATTGAATTAACCAGTTCATGGAATGTATTAGAACAGTGCCTAGGGGTACACAGTTAGCTATTTTTTGATTGTTGATAGATCTTAAATTGTTCTGATTATATGTAATTCTTACCTGTAGGACACAGTTTAGTCTTTAAATATTTATTAGTTCCAGGTTGTATTGCTATTTCTTCTGATACAAAATTCGTAAGCTGACTTGAATGGTCTTTGAAAGCAAGGGTAGGATTTTATTGTTTTTTATCTTATCTTATTTAGTTCTTAAAATTAGTGACTATGAGATCAGATCATTCATACCAACTGAAAAATTAGCTTTCTTGCAGATTCATGAATGTACTGACTAGATTTTTCATATATAAAAGAGGTTCATTTGGCTTATCAGCCCTGTTTGTACTGTCTGTTTTTCTGAAGAACAACAATTTGTTTCCTTTGCAACTGGTATAGTTCAATTATAATTGTTTAATACAATATAAACTTCTCCTATGGTACATTAAAAAATGTATAATTTTGAGAGTTAATTGTAATTAGATTACCTTCACATTAAGATTTTGTGTAGTGTTAGAATACAACAAATTGGAAATTTAGTATATTTGATTTTTGAGGTTTCAATATATTAGAAAATTATTGCTTGATTTTCAGAAATGATTGGATTTAAGAATGCCTGTCAAATGATACAATAAATGAAATCTAATTCCAGGGTCACTGAAGTAAGGAAATGTTTTTTGACAAATTAAGTGTCACTTCCAAATAATCACCAGAAAACCAATTCAGGTCCACTTAGACAAGCCGAGGTAAAGAATATTTATCAGATGAGTTAGGTGCTTGTTTTGAACCTGCTTCTGCACGTCCATGTAAGAGGCTATTCAATCTCATGGTTTCCTAGGGGCGATAATGGTATGTGGTTATACTGAGAATGCTCTTACTCCTTAGAGATACATACTTAAAATATTTAGAAGTATTATGGGTTCAGGAATGGGTTAAAAAAAAAAGCTTGTTGGAATTAGGGTATGTTACCCTTACATGTATGTAGAAAGAGATAAAAGGGGAGAGAAAACAAATGTGGCAAATGGTAATGATTTTGAATGTAGGTGAAGGGTATATGGGTATGCATTATGCTTTCAGCTTTCCTGTGGCTTTGATAAAGTCGGGGAGAAAGTGTTTTAAAAAGAACTGTATTGTGCTTCACTTTCTCTAATTCTAAAATGGGAATAACAGAACTTGTTCTTCCCATGCCTTGGTGCAGGTAGGCACAGTGGGATGACGTTTGGTAGAATGACCTTCAAGGGAACTCATAGGAAGTCATATTGTATTTTCTTGACATCAAAGAAGAGTTTTATAATGGAGAACTTTTCAAAGAGCATTTTACCTAAAAGTGTATTAGCTTAAAATACATCCATTCTCTTTTTGTATTCAGAACATACTGGTTTATAATTGAACAAGGACAGTCAAGAAACAATAAACATATGCAAATATAAAAAGTAACCAGTTGAAATCTTGAAAATGAAAAATATATCTAATTATAAAATAACTCAAACAGGCAAAGAAGATTAGAAATAGCTGAAGGGAGAAGTTGTTAGCTTCAAAAGAAAACTGTTAACTCTTCCAAGACACAGCACAGGGAGATAATGAGTGAAAAATACCCAAGAAGAGCTAAGGCACCATAGGAAGGTGGATTGAAAAGCTCCAGTGTGTGTCTCATTGGCTGGAGTTCCAGAAGGGTGTGTACAGAGAATGGTGGAGAAGCTTGAGTGAGGGAAATGACTAAGAATTTTTAAAAATTAAAAAAAAAAATGGAAATTATATAAAATGATAACTAAATTACAACAAAAGTATTCATCAAAACTTGAGGGATAAAAAAAAAGGTGGTGTTTAGGTTTAAATTTATAACCTTAAATGCATGCATTAGGTTGAAAGAAAATAAATGAGCCAGTTAAAAAAAAAACCAAAAAACTAAAACAAAAGGAGAAAGTAAAACCAAATAAAGAAGGGAGAGGAAATAAAAACAAGAAAATAGGATTTGGTGAAATAGAAAATAATAGCAACAGTGATGTTCATTCAGTCAAAGCTAGTTCTTTTCAGTTGATTATATCCTGGAAATACTTATCAAAAAACAGATGACCCGGGCATTTCTGGCAGGACATTGTACCTCGGGTTCTCATTGTCTACCGGTGCAGACCTGTAGAGCTGGTGTGGTCTTCTGTGTGCACAGAGTGAAAGAACGATGCAGAAGGACTCCGGCCCCCTAGTGCCTTTACATTGGATCAGCTTTGGCCATGCAGCACTGGTTGCTTCTGGTGGGAACATTGGCTATCCAAAAGCCGCGTCCCATCCCTGGCTGCTGGGCTCCTCTTTGGTGGTTTAGCAGGCCTGGGTGCTTACCAGCTGTCTCAGGATCCCAGGAACATTTGGGTTTTCCTAGCTACATCTGGAACCTTGGCTGGCATTATGGGAATGAGATTCTACCACTCTGGAAAATTCATGCCTGCAGGCTTAATTGGAGGTGCCAGTTTGCTAATGGCCGCCAAACTTGGAATTAGTGTGTTGAATAAACCCCATCAGTAGTAGGCATGTCCCCGCTTGGACCTGTGAAGATTTAAACTTCCACTGCTTTTAATGTACTAAGAGAAATAAGTGCAGCATTTTTACATATTCTGACATTTTACTTAAAAACAAAATGACACCTATTTAATGTCAAAATGCAAGAGAAAAAAATCAATCATTGTCATCCCAGCCCTGAAGAGGTGGGTAGTATGTAACACAAGAGATTATTATTATGCCCTCATACAGTTTGACTCTTGTATGTTGATGTTATCTCTTTTTTCTGTATCTATAGGTAAAATCTCAAGGGGTAAAATATTAGGTTTCAACATTGGGGGCCTGAAACCCAAAGCCCAATCCAGAGAAACAGTGGGAAAAAAATCTCTTATGAGATTTAGGATATCTATTGTTTTGCTCATCTTAGAGCACAGACCTGCTTTGAAATTACTCTAAATATCAGGGAAAATAAAGTTCTCTCTAAAAAAAAAAACGGATGACCCAAATAATAAAATTTAAAACTGGGATATAACTACAAATACAACTGTAATTTTAAAAATCACAAAAAACACTATTAATTTACATATATATTTATATAAATTCTAAAAACCAGGTTTAATGGTCTGTTTTCTAGGGAAAAAAAAATCATTCCAAAATTGACTATACAAGAAATGGAAAATCCAAAGAAACTAAAAAACATTAAAGTAGTTGAAACTGTAGTAAATTTCCCTCAACAATAATAGGTTTTAAAAAATAGCAACTTTATTGAGCTGTAATGCACAAATGCACAAACCATATACCATTTACCCATTTAAAATGTACAAGTTAGTGGTTTTCAGTAATTTTTGGAGTTCTGCAAGCAGTACCACAGTCCATTTTACAATATTTCATCACCCCAAAAAGAAACTGAACCTATTAGCAGTCGGTCTCAATTCTCCCCAGCCTTAGACAGCCACTAATCTACTGTTTCTATATATTTACCTGTTCCAGACATTTCATATGAATGGAACCATTCAGTATGTGACCTTCTGTAATTAACTTCTTTAGCATAATATTTTTCTTTTATTTTGTTTTTATTAAGATATCATTGATACACACTCTTATGAGGTTTAACATGAAAAACAATGTTGTTACTACATTCACCCATATTATCGAGTCCCCCCCCACATACCCCACTGCAGTCAGTCACTGTCCATCAGTGTAGTAAGATGCCACAGAGTCATTGATTGCCTTCTCTGTGCTACACTGTCTTCCCCTTGATCCCTCCACACCATGTGTGCCAATCATAATACCCCTCAATCCCCTTCTCCCTCCCTCCCCACCCATCCTCTCCTACCCCTCCCCTTTGGTAACCACTAGTCCCTTCTTAAGAGTCTGTGAGTCTGCTTCTGTTTTGTTCTTTCAGTTTTTTTAGCATAACATTTTTAAGGTCCAAACATGTCATAGCTTGTATCAGTACACTCCATTTCATTTAATGGCCAAATTTTTTCGTTGTACAGATAACACAGCATTTTGTTTATCCACTCATCAGTTGATAGATATTTAGACTGTTTTCCACTTTTTGCCTATTAGGGATAGTTCTATCAACATTTGCAGACAAGTTTATGTGTATACATATGTTCTCATTTCTCTTGGGTATATACCTATGAGTAGAATTTTTAGACTGTATGGTAATGCTATGTTCAACCTTTTGAGGAACTGTCAGACTATTTTCCAAAGTGGTTGCACCATTTTACTTTCCCAGCAGGGTTCCAATTTTTCCACACCCTCATTAACACTTTGATTATCTGTCCTTTTGATGATAGCCATATTCATTGGTGTGATGTGATATCAGAAGGAATAGTTTTTTTAAAATTTATTTTGGTATCATTAATCTACAGTTACGTGTGCAATATTATGGCTATTAAACTACCCCTTCATCATGTCCCCCCCACCAACCCCATTACACTCACTGACCATAAGCATAGTGAGATGCTATAGAATCACTACTTGTCTTCTCTGAGTTGTACAGCCTTCCCTGTGCCCGCCCAACATTACATCTGCTAATCGTAATGCCCCTTTTTACCCCTGATCCCTCCCTTCCCACCCATCTTTCCCAGTCCCTTTCCCTTTGGTAACTATTAGTCTGTTCTTGGGTTCTGTGAGTCTGCTGCTGTTTTGTTCCTTCAGTTTTTTTCTTTGTTCTTATACTCCACATATGAGTGAAATCATTTGATACTTGTCTTTTTCAGCTTGGCTTATTTCACTGGGCATAATACCCTCTAGCTCCATCCATGTTGTTGCAGATGGTAGGATTTGTTTTCTTCTTATGGCTGAATAATATTCCATTGTGTATATGTACCACTCTTCTTTATCCATTCATCTACTGATGGACACTTAGGTTGCTTCCATTTCTTGGCTATTGTAAATAGTGCTGCGATAAACATAGGGGTGCATCTGTCTTTTTCAAATTGGGCTGCTGCATTCTTAGGGTAAATTCCTAGGAGTGGAATTCCTGGGTCAAATGGTATTTCTATTTTGAGTTTTTTGAGGAACCTCCATACTGCTTTCCACAATGGTTGAACTAATTTGCAGTCCCACCAGCAGTGTAGGAGGGTTCCTTTTTCTCCACATCCTCACCAACATTTGTTGTTGTTTGTGTTTTGCATGTTGGCCATCCTCACTGGTGTGAGATGATATCTCATTGTGGTTTTAATCTGCATTTCTCTGATGATTAGCGATGTGGAGCATCTTTTCATGTGCCTGTTGGCCATTTGAATTTCTTCTTTGGAGAAGTGTCTGTTCATGTCCTCTGCCCATTTCTTAATTGGATTATTTACTTTTTGTTTGTTGAGGTGCGTGAGTTCTTTATATATTTTGGATGTCAACCCTTTATCAGATATGTCATTTATGAATATATTCTCCCATACTGTAGGATGTCTTTTTGTTCTACTGATGGTGTCCTTTGCTGTACAGAAGCTTTTCAGCTTGATATAGTCCCACTTGTTCATTTTTGCTCTTGTTTCCCTGGCCTGGGGAGATATGTTCATGAAGAAGTCGTTCATGTTTATGTCCAAGAGATTTTTGCCTATGTTTTCTTCTAAGAGTTTTGTTGTTTCATGACTTACATTGAGGTCTTTGATCCATTTTGAGTTTACTTTTGTGTATGGGGTTAGACAGTAGTCCAATTTCATTCTCTTACATGTAGCTGTCCAGTTTTGCCAACACAGCTGCTGAAGAGGCTGTCATTTCCCCATTGTATATCCAAGACTCCTTTATCATATATTAATTGGCTATATATGTTTGGGTTAATGTTTGGATTTTCAATTCTGTTCCACTGGTCTGTGGGTCTGTTTTTGTGCCAATACCAAATTGTCTTGATAACTGTGGCTTTGTAGTAGAGCTTGAAAGTCAGGGAGCGTAATTCCCCGTTTTATTCCTCCTTCTCAGTATTGCTTTGGCTATTCAGGGTCTTTTGTGGTTCCATATGAATTTTAGAATTATTTGTTCCAGTTCATTGAAGAAAGCTGTTGGTATTTTGATAGGGATTGCATTGAATCTGTAGATTGCTTTAGGTAGTATAGCCATTTTGACAATATTTATTCTACCTAGCCAAGAGCATGGAATGAATTTCCATTTGTTAGTGTCCTCTTTAATTTCTCTTAGAGTGTCTTGTAGTTTTCAGGGTACAGGTCTTTCACTTCCTTTGTTAAGTTTTTATTCCTAGGTATTTTATTCTTTTTGATGCAATTGTGAATGGAATTGTTTTTCTGATTTCTCTTTCTGTTAGTTCATCATTAGTGTATAGGAAAGCAACAGATTTCTGTGTGTTAATTTTGTATCCTGCAACTTTGCTGAATTCATATATTAGTTCTAGTAGTTTTGGAGTGGAGTCTTTAGGGTTTTTTATGTACAATATCATGTCATCTGCAAATAGTGACAATTTGACTTCTTCTTTACCAATCTGGATGCCTTGTATTTCTTTGTTTTGTCTGATTGCCATGGCTAGGACCTCCAGTACTATGTTGAATAACAGCGGAGAGAGTGGGCATCCCTGTCTTGTTCCCGATCTTAGATGAAAAGCTTTCAGCTTCTCACTATTAAGTATGATGCTAGCTGTGGGTTTGTCATATATGGCCTTTATGATGTTGAGGTACTTGCCCTTTATACCCATTTTGTTGAGAGTTTTTATCATGAATGGATGTTGAATTTTGTCAAATGCTTTTTCAGCATCTATGGAGATGATCATGTGGTTTTTGTTCTTTTTGTTGATGTGGTGGATGATGTTGATGGATTTTCGAATGTTGTACCATCCTTGCTTCCCTGGGATGAATCCCACTGGATCATGGTGTATGATCCTCTTGATGTATTTTGAATTTGGTTTGCTAATATTTTGTTGAGTATTTTTGCATCTACGTTCATCAGGGATATTGGTCTGTAATTTTCTTTTTTCGTGAGGTCTTTGCCCAGTTTTGGTATAAGAGTGATGCTGGCTTCATAGAATGAGTTTGGAAGTGTTCCCTCCTCTTCTATTTTTTGGAAAAGTTTAAGGAGAATGGGTATTATTTCTTCTCTATACGTATGGTAGAATTCAGAGGTGAATCCATCAGGCCCGGGGGTTTTGTTCTTGGATAGTTTTTTGATTACTGATTCAATTCTGTTGCTGGTGATTGGTCTGTTTAGTTTTTCTGTTTCTTGTTTGGTCAGTCTTGGAAGGTTGTATTTTTCTAAGAAGTCCATTTCTTCTAGGTTTTCCAGCTTGTTAGCATATAGATTCTCATAATCTTATAATATTTTATTTCTGTGGGGTCTGTCGTTATTTTTCCTTTCTCATTCCTAATTCTGTTTATGTGTGTAGATTCTCTTTTTCTCTTAATGAGTCTGGCTAGGGGTTTATCTATTTTGTTTATTTTTTCAAAGCACCAGCTCTTGGTTTCATTAATTTTTTTCTATTGTTTTATTCTTCTCAATTTTATTTATTTATTCTCTGATCTTTATTATGTCCCTCCTTCTGGTGACTTTGGGCCTCATTTGTTCTTCTTTTTGCAATTTCAGTAATTGTGTCTTTAGACTATTCATTTGGGAATGTTTTTCCTTCTTTAAATAGGCCTGGATTGCAATATACTTTCCTCTTAGAATTGCCTTTGCTGCGTCAACAGAAGTTGTGGCTTTGTGTTGTTGTTGTTATTAAAGTCTCCATATACTCTTTGATTTCTGTTTTGATTTGGATGTTAACCCATTGATTAATTAGGAGAATGTTGTAAGGTCTCCATGTATTTGTTAGGCTTTTTGTTTTCTTTCTACAATTTATTTCTAGTGTTATACCTTTGTGATGTGAGAAGTTGGTTGGTAGGATTTCAGTATTTTTGAATTTACTGAGGTTCTTTTTGTGGCCTAGTGTGTGGTCTATTCTGGAAAATGTTCCATGTGCACTTGAGGAGAATGTGTATCCTGTTGCTTTTGGGTGCAGAGTTCTGTAGATGTCTATTAGGTCCATGTGTTCTAGTGTGTTGTTCAGTACCTCTGTGTCTTTACTTATTTTCTGTCTGGTTGATCTGTCCTTTGGAGTGAGTGGTGTGTTGAAGTCTCCTAAAATGAATGCATTGCTGTCTATTTCCTCCTTTAATTCTGTTAGTATTTGTTTCACATATGCTGGCGCTCCTGTGTTGGGTGCATATATATTTATAATGGTTGTATCTTCTTGTTGGAGTGACCCCTTTATCATTATGTAATGTCCTTCTTTATCTCTTGCTACTTTCTTTGTTTTGAAGTCTGTTTTGTCTGATACAGGTACTGCAACACCTGCTGTTTTCTCCTTGTTGTTTGTATGAAGTATCTTTTTCCATCCCTTCAGTTTAGTCTGTGTATGTCTTTGGGTTTGAGGTGAGTCTCTTGTAAGCAGCATATAGATGGGTCTTGCTTTTTTATCCATTCTATTACTCTGTGTCTTTTGATTGGTGCATTTAGTCCATTTACATTTAGGGTGATTATTGATAGATATGTACTTACTGCCATTGCTGGCTTTAGATTTGTGGTTACCAAAGTTTCAAGGGTTCTTTTTTATTATCTGACAATCTAACTTAACTTTCTTGTTAAGTTATTGTAAACACAGTCTGATGATTCTTTATTTCTCTCCCTTCTTATTCTTCCTCCTCCATTCTTTATATACTAGGTGTTTTATTCTTTCCCTTTAGTTAGTATTTGGATGGTCTTCTTTCTTTGCTGTGATTTTATTTTCTCTTATGACATTATTTTAGCCTTAGGTGTGCTTCCATCTAGAGCAGTCCTTTTAAGATATTCTGTAGAGGTGGTTTATGGGAGGCAAACTCTTTCAGCTTTCGCTTGTCTGGGAATTGTTTAATCCCTCCGTCCTGTTTAAATGATAATCGTGCTGGATACAATATTCTTGGTTCGAGGCCCTTCTTTTTCATTATGTTAAATATATCATGCCATTCTCTTCTGGCCTGTAAGGTTTCTGTTGAGAAGTCTGATAATAGTCTGATGGGTTTTCCTTTGTAGGTGATCTTTTTTCTCCCTCTAGCTGCCTTTAATTCTCTGTCCTTATCTTTGATCTTTTCCATTTTAATTATTATGTGTCTTGGTGTTGTCTTCCTTGGGTCCGTTGTGTTGGGAGATCTGTGGGCTTCCGGGGACTGCGAGACTATTTCCTTCCCCAGAGAGGGAAAGTTTTCAGCAATTATTTCTTCAAAGACACTTTCTATCCCTTTTTCTCTCTCTTCTTACTCTGGTACTCCTGTAATGCGAATATTCTTCCGTTTGGATTGGTCACACAGTTCTCTTAATATTCTTTCATTCCTAGAGATCCTTTTATCTCTCTCTTCCTCAGCTTCTCTGTATTCCTGTTCTCTGATTTCTATTCCATTAACCGTCTCTTGCATCTCATCCAGTCTGCTGCTAAGCTTGTTGATGGCTTGTCTCATTTCTACATTGCCTTTCCTGCCTTCCCTCACTTCTTTTTCAGCTCTTGCATATTTCTCTGTAGACCCATCAGTATGGTTATGACTTTTATTCTGAATTCTTTTTCAGGAAGATTGTGTATTTCCATCCCTTCAGACTCCCTCTCTGGTGTCTGGGTCTGGATAAGTTTTGTTTATACCATATTCCTTTGTCTTTTCATGGCGATAGAAGTGGTTGCTGGTAGGTGCCACGCATGTCAGCTGGGCTCTTTAAGACTTTAAAAAAGAAAAGAGAAAAAAAAAGAAAGAAGAGAAAGAGAAGAGAAAGAAAAGAAAGAAAAAAAACCACACACAAAAAAACCCAGAACAAGCAAACAAAAACAAACAAAGAGACTTCCGCAGGGAGTAGATTCAGTGAGGATGCTGTAGGTGGCGCTGTTGCTCCACTATTCCGCAGCCGCGGCTGCGTTGTGTCGCAGGGCCCTTTGTAGCTCCCCCTCGAAGGATGCCGAGTCCTCTCAGGTGTGGATGCAGGCTGAGTGCTGTACTGTATCTTCTGGTCTGTCTTTTAGGAATAGTGTATTTTTTGTATTTTCATAAATATATGTGGTTTTGGGAGGAGATTTCCACCGCCCTGCTCACGCCGCCATCTTCACAGAACTCCTGGAATAGTTTTAATTGTGGCATTTGTAACCATAATTTCAGATACACTTTTGGGGCACAGATAACTCCAATTTTATTCAAACAGACCCAGATAATAAAAAAAGATGGAAAGCTACCCTGCCTATTTAGTTAGATAAGTTTAACTTTGAAACCTAAACTGGAAGAATATACAAGGGAAAATACATTCAATCTCATTGTTGAACAGAGATTTAAAATGTTTAATTAGGATGAGAATAGTTCCATATATGAAAACTGTATCAATGTAGTTTATAAGGTAAAATTTAGCGAAAAAATCCGGAAGGTTTAGTAAAAGTATAAGGTAAAACTCACTGGTGGTTAATGTTTAAAAATTAAAAAAAAAAACCCTCAAACAATGAAGAAAAGTGAACTTTTTCTTTGAGTAAACTTCTTCTGTCTTTCAGACAACAGTCATCATGCTTAGCAAATCCTTAAAGCATTCACATGACATTCAGGAATAAGGCAAATAAAGCTCTAGTAATAAGATAAGAAAAAAGGAAATCTGAAAGGATTAGAGAGGAAGAAAAATTAGATGAATGTATATCCCTAGAAAATTTTAAATTAATCATTAATAAACTCAGTGTTACTGAATACAAAATCACTACTCAAATTGGATTTGCACAATTTGGAAATAAATACCGCCTTTATAACAGCCAATTAGGAAATAAAAAAACACCTCTACAGCAGATTCTATGAAGTACCCAAAGTTTTATTGCAGGACATAAAATTAAGCATTAATAAAAGACAGGATATATACTGTTATTTATGGTTGGGAAGTATAACTATTGCTATGATCTGTATGTAGTTTCAGACAAAAATCCCAATAGGATTTTTTCTGCGGAATAACCCAGACAGCCCAGTAGGCAGGGAACAGGGAGGACGTCCGCTGGCGGGTGTCATGGCTGATCGCAGGGTTACGGTGCTCAGGTGGAGTGCTGCACTTCGCAAGTGCTGTTGCGCACAGCTTGGCGCAGCTCTCTCAGACTTAATTTTAAAGCAAAGAAGTAGACACACAGTGCTGGATATTGTGTGATCTCAAACAGGAAGCCTAGAGGCCAGTGTGAACTGCCTGTGGGGACTGACTGACTTGCACCAGCCGTGATCCTGGAAGCATGGTTCTCATTGATAATGGGCCTGGGGGGCATTCTGCAGCATGAGAATTGTTAATATTGTGCTCTGGGTTGGCTCACACAAGGATGTGTCTGTGTGTGTATACTTATTTAAAAATCAGGTTGTATGAATGTGTGTTGTATATTTGAAACCATTATAAGTATACTTAAATTATGAGAATCAAGTTGTATATAATATTTGTATGCTTTATGAAAATGTTATCTTGATTAAAAAATAAAAACTTACAGTATTTAAAGTAGTATAGTCTTAATACAGGAAAAGACAAATAGAGTAGTTCAGAAATGGGTCCATACATATTTGAGGAGTTAGTGAGTGCTGGAGATGGCATTTTTCATCAGCAGCAAAGGAAGAGTGAGTGGGTTGAATTGGTTTTCTGTGGGAGGTTAGAACAGTGTCTCACTTCAGCCCATGTGCAGAAGTAAATTCCCGTTGAATTAAGCGCTTGCACATGGAAACCTCTTAGAAAAGAGGAAACTACAAGAATATGTGTCTTCAGGATATGTGAGAACGTCTTTAATAAATTAAGAAAAGATGACTGAGCCATCAAGGATAAAGGGTTTGGCTGCCTCAATAAGAGTAACTTAGGTTTAGTAAGAGACAGTGTAAGCCAAGCTAAAAGATGAGAGGTGCACAGTGTCTGAGGTATCCAGTGGGTTTGTGTCCAGGGGACATAAGGACCTAAAGAACAAGACAGATGATACAAATGCACATAAAATGAACAATGGATATTAAGGCAGTTCACAGTTGAGGAAACTGGAAATTGGAATAGCTAGTGAACTGAGAAGATGCTTAGTCCCTTTTGCAGGGAAATGCGGCTAAAAACTTAGGAGCCATCAGGTTTCACCCTTTAGATGGCAAAGCTCAGGATTGGGTGAGTGTTAAACATTGATTGATATGGGCAAACCCTCACACCCAGCAATTACTGTGCAAGGTATTAGTCTAGAGAAACTTGCACATTTTCCCAGGGAGATGTGTATAGGGGTGTTGATTTGGAAGAAAAATCTAAGTGTCTTTTAGTAGGAGGGATGGATAAGTAAGATATGAAATAGTTACATAATGGAGAATTATCAAATCTGTGTCTAGATCATTATTTTTGGTGATTTATTTTATTTCTCACTTTAAGCAAAAAATTACCCTGTTGCCCAGAAATTGTTCTAAGCATTTTATAAACGTTAACTATTTTAGTCCTCCTGAGAACTCAGAAATAGTTACTATGATTACCTCCATTTTACATATGGGAATGCTGAAGCAAGTAGGGTAGACAAGCTACCCAACCCTCACAGGTAGTAAACAACAGAGCTGAGATTCAAAGCTAGGATCCCCTGATTTTAGAGTCCACTGTGCCGTGCTGCCTCCTGATGTATGTAAATACAGGGAGACCGCCTAAATGTATGGAGAGGTTCAGTGCAGAACAGTGCGTGCAGTGTGATCTCATTTTCACAAAGTTCATGGTAGTGGTTACCATGGAAGGTGAGAGGGATCTAGTGATAGTGGTGTAAAGGAAACTAGTTTTATGGAACTGCATCTTTTTCTTGAAGGAACATGTATATTTATAGCTTTTAAACACCTACATTTAATGTATGTATATGCTTAGTTTTGCAAAAGAAACATGGGAAGGAGTGACCTGTATTGTTTTAATTGTCGCTTATTCCTGATACTGACCTGCAGTAGCAAAAGGAAGCAGTGGGCCCAGCACAGTGACCGAGGTTTAGTCTTGTTCTGAGATACTGAGCAGAGGACGAGCCCCAGATGCTGAGGCAGCTGCTGGGATAGGGAGACGAGGAGGTTTCATTTCTCTCTAAGGAGATAAGAGATTTGCAGGGAAAGAATGTGCCAGCCGCTGGCCTCTGGCTTTCGCAGTTGGTCTCCCCTTTACTGGACTGTCAGTCCTTCACTTCATTCAGGGCTCTGCCTAAGAGTCGGTTCATCAGGGGTGCTTCCCTGATTTCTCTGTAGAAAAGTAGCACTGCAGTGTAACTTCTCTTTCCATACCCTGCTTGATTTTTCTTCTACTACCTAATAACATTTCATATATACATATGTGTGTATATACATACACATGTATGTTATGCTTATTCACCTGTTTTTACTAGAATGTGTGTATACTTTGTGAGGGGATATTTCTGTACACCTGTAGAATAGGACTTGGGACATAGATGGTGTTTAGTAAGTATCTGAGTGAATGAATGGCTTTATTATACCAAAAAATGTTTTAACGTTGCTGACTTAGAGTATTATGGTAGGACATAATCAGATACATAAAGAAGGCTGTTTTATTTCTCAACTGGTAAGCTTTTTGAGGCTACAGATTTTTTCTTCTGTGTTATATTTCCATGTCTAAAATGTCACCTGGCAGTAAGTAAATATTTACTGAATGGATGAGTTTATGTAAAGGAACAGAGATGTCTTTGTTTTAAAAACAACCAGATTATGCTATTGTAAAAGTAACATTGAATACAACTAAAAGCAGACTGTGTAACTCCAAAACTGGAGGGAGGAAAGAGAAGGTGGAAGTGATAGCACTACCCTGATTAAAATCTTTGCATCCATCCATGTCCACATTTGCCAGGCACTCCCAGATACCCAGCATCTCCTGTCTGGGTCACTGTAGCCATGTACCACTGGCCCCTCTGATTCCATATGTGTCGTGCTCCAGTTCATTCTCTACACAGCAGTTTGAGAATGGAAGTATTTCAGGAAACCTGTTGTACCTAGACTAGAACCCAGATTCTTTAACTTGGCCCATTTGTAGACGCGCTCTAACCTGCCTACCTCTTACCTCATACAGCTCTTGCCTCTCTGCTTTCTCTAGTCCTGCTGACTCTCACTTACTGTAACGCACCAGGTTTTTTGCTGCCTTCATGTATGCAGGGCTACTTTCTGCCTCACATAATTTTTCTCCCGTTTTTCCATTGGAGAACTCCCTTGTACCATGTAAATCTGAGCATGTCAGATCTTGTCAACAATCTTCCTTGAAAGCCTCACCTACCTCCACTCCTGTTAACAGTTGCTCATGGTATTAGGGGTGGGAGAGACAAAACCACAGTTTTTAATTATAGATACTTAGCTAATTTTTGTTTTCCATTGTATTCTTAACACTGAACATGGTGCTTGCTACATAGTAGGTGCTCATTAAACATTTGTTTACTATGTGAAATAACTGTATGGCAAAACATGGAAAACAAAAAGAGTAAACATGGGAAAAGAAAAGAGAAACAGAAAACAAAAACAGGACCAAATGTGCTTGTTAAAACTTATTAAAATAAATGCCCATGACAGAAGCTCAGATATTAAGCAAGTCTTGGATTAGATGAAATACAAAACTCAGCTGTACACTTGATGTCAGAAACACATCTTAAACAGAATTACTGAGGGGTTGGAAGTACATGGATAGCCCAAACAAGATACCAGGCAAATATAAACAAAAAATCAGTAGACAAAGTTGAATAAAAACAGTGACTCTCAGGTGAGAAAAAAGAGTGTCACTTGTAATAATAAAGGATATACTTACTGGTATAAAGAGAATCACAAATCTTAATTTTTTTAAAAACAACCACTGAAGTATGTAAAGTAAAATCTATAAATTCAAGGAGGAAGAGAAAGAAATACAGCAGTAATGGAGACTTTAAAACATCTTGCAGTCCCTGTCACATCAAAGAGATACCTGAATTTGAATCACAAATCAATAAAGCTGATATAATAACTATGTCATACTCTGTTATTATAAAAAGAAAGAACACCTTTTTAATTTCCTGTGGAACCTTTTCAAAAATAAGTAGTAGAACAAAAACTGAAAGGAAAAAATGTAAAAACCAACTGCATACTTTATGTTGAAAACAAAAGCAAGAACCAGAAACCTAATACAACATTTGAATTTAAAAATGTAAAGTTCTCCTAAAAAAAAAGCTTAGGTCAAAGATCTAAAGATACTGCAAACTGGCAGTTGTAGTCTGTCTAGAAAGTCATCATAACTGTCATAAAGATGAAATACATAAACAATACGTGGAGCACAGGTGAAATCATTTCTAAAAGTCTCAGTACTTAAACAATGAAAATAAATGGATTAACATTCAACTGAAGAATTTAATAAATTAACAACAAAATAAACATGGGAAAAGTAATTAATAAAGGTAAAGATAGCAAATGATAAATTAGAAAACAAAAACTGTTTGTAAATACAACACAAAGCTGGCTTCTGGATTAAAAGAAAAATAAAAGAGACCAGCTGACAGCTTTCCCTTAAACAAAGGGGAAAAGCACAAAAATAAAGGTCAGGATTATGAAAAAGCAACTGTAGATACAGATAATGTCAGCAAAATTATGAGACTGGATGGCAGAATGAATAAATAGAAATATTGGGAAAATATGTTGTTTTCTAGAAAAATGTACACTATCAAAACAGATCCAAGAAGAGACTTAAAACTTTAATGTACCAGCTCCAGACGGTTTTATAAGTGACTTCTTTTAAACCTTCATGGAGCAGATAATTTCACTGAAATTTAAACTGGCTGAGAGGAAATAGAGTTGAGGCTTCCTGTTATTTATTTTTTTTTTAATATAATTTATTTTGGTATCATTAATTTATAATTACATGTGCAATATTATGGTTACTAAACTACCCCTTCATCAGGTCCCCCCCACCAACCCCATTACAGTCACTGTCCATCAGCGTAGTGAGATGCTATAGGATCACTACTTGTCTTCTCTGAGTTGTACAGCCCTCCCCGTGACCCCCAACATTACGTCTGCTAATCGTAATGCCCCTTTTTCCCTCTTATCCCTCCCTTCCCGCCCATTTTCCCCAGTCCCTTTCCCTTTGGTAACTATTAGTCCGTTCTTGGGTTCTGTGAGTCTGCTGCTGTTTTGTTCCTTCAGTATTTTTTCTTTGTTCTTATACTCCACATATGAGTGAAATCATTTGATACTTGTCTTTTTCGGCTTGGCTTATTTCACTGAGCATAATACCCTCTAGCTCCATCCATGTTGTTGCAAATGGTAGGATTTGTTTTCTTCTTATGGCTGAATAATATTCCATTGTGTATATGTACCACATCTTCTTTATCCATTCATCTACTGATGGACACTTAGGTTGCTTCCATTTCTTGGCTATTGTAAATAGTGCTGCAATAAACATAGGGGTGCATCTGTCTTTTTCAAACTGGGCTGCTGCATTCTTAGGGTAAATTCCTAGGAGTGGGATTCCTGGGTCAAATGGTATTTCTATTTTGAGTTTTTTGAGGAACCTCCATACTGCTTTCCACAATGGTTGAACTAATTTGCACTCCCACCAGCAGTGTAGGAGGGTTCCCTTTTCTCCACATCCTCGCCAACATTTGTTGTTGTTTGTGTTTTGGATGTTGGCCATCCTCACTGGTGTGAGGTGATATCTCATTGTGGTTTTAATCTGCATTTCTCTGATGATTAGCGATGTGGAGCATCTTTTCATGTGCCTGTTGGCCATCTGAATTTCGTCTTTAGAGAAGTGTCTATTCATGTCCTCTGCCCATTTCTTAATTGGATTATTTGCTTTTTGTTTGTTACGGTGCATGAGTTCTTTATGTATTTTGGATGTCAACCCTTTATCAGATACGTTATTTATGAATATATTCTCCCATACTGTAGGATGTCTTCTTGTTCTGATGGTGTCCTTTGCTGTACAGAAGCTTTCCAGCTTGATATAGTCCCACTTGTTCATTTTTGCTTTTGTTTCCCTTGCCCGGGGAGATATGTTCACGAAGAAGTTGCTCATGTTTATGTCCAAGAGATTTTTGCCTATGTTTTTTTCTAAGAGTTTTATGGTTTCATGACTTACATTCAGGTCTTTGATCCACCTTGAGTTTACCTTTGTGTATGGGGCTAGACAGTAGTCCAGTTTCATTCTCTTACATGTAGCTGTCCAGTTTTTCCAACACCAGCTGCTGAAGAGGCTGTCACCTCCCCATTGTATATCCAAGGCTCCTTTATCATATATTAATTGGCTATATATGTTTGGGTTAATGTTTGGATTTTCAATTCTGTTCCACTGGTCTGTGGGTCTGTTTTTGTGCCAATACCAAATTGTGTTGTTTACTGTGGCTTTGTAGTAGAGCCTGAAGTCAGGGAGTGTAATTCCCCCTGTTTTATTCCTCCTTCTCAGGATTGCTTTGGCTATTCGGGGTCTTTTGTGGTGCCATATGAATTTTAGAATTATTTGTTCCAGTTCATTGAAGAAAGCTGTTGGTAGTTTGATAGGGATTGCGTTGAATCTGTAGATTGCTTTAGGTAGTATAGCCATTTTGACAATATTTATTCTTCCTAGCCAAGAGCATGAGATGCATTTCCATTTTTTAGTGTCCTCTTTAATTTCTCTTAGGAGTGTCTTGTAGTTTTCAGAGTACAGGTCTTTCACTTCCTTCGTTAGGTTTATTCCTAGGTATTTTATTCTTTTTGATGCAATTGTGAATGGAATTGTTTTTCTGATTTCTCTTTCTGTTAGTTCATCGTTAGTGTACAGGAAAGCAACAGATTTCTCTGTGTTAATTTTATATCCTGCAACTTTGCTGAATTCAGATATTAGTTCTAGTAGTTTTGGAATGGAATCTTTAGGGTTTTTTATGTACAGTATCATGTCATCTGCAGATAGTGACAATTTGACTTCTTCTTTACCAATCTGGATGCCTTGTATGTCTTTGTCTGATTGCTGTGGCTAGGTCCTCCAGTACTATGTTCCTGTTATTTTTATAAGAAAATCTAAAGTTGCTGTGAAGGTTAAGCAGGTTAATACAAATAAAATTCTTAGAATAGTTCCTGACATATAGAAAGCACCCAATAACTGTTAGTGCTACAAAAATAGAGCAGTAGAGCCGGCATAAAACTGATAGCCCCTGATAAGAGATATCATAATAAAATAAAACTACAGATCAGTCTTATTTAAGAATACTAATGTAACTCAGTAACAAATTGGAAATATAATAGACCCTAAATTAAGTAGTATTTACTCCAGCACTCCAAGGATATATTGGAATGTTCTTAATATATTTCAGCATATTAGTAGATAAAGGAGGAAAAGTTTATATGATCATCTCAATAGATCTTGAAATGCAGTTGATAAAATTGGACAGTTAGTCCCGAGAACAGTCTTTAGTAAAACCCTGAACAATTAAAATACGTTCCTTAAAACTGTAGTCAGGAAAGTACTTCATGGAGATATATGGAAATTATTTTAGAAACAAGGAAGGCAAGGGAATTCTCTTATCACTGTTAATCTAACTTTGCTGTAAATATGCTAACAGTTACAGAAATGAGAGAAGTGTGATATAGAACTAATCCTCAGACCCTCTGGGTAGCATCCAGTGCTTTTGTTCAGGGCATTTAATCACTGTGTATTCAAGAATTACCTGCGTTGTTGAATTTTAAGCCATTTTCCAGGAACTTCGACTCAATGCAGTCTTACAGTGTTTTTGGTTAGCTTATTTTGAGAGTTTTCAGTTAAAAAACCCTCATAGAGTTTTGTTTGGAACCCCAGGCAGTGAGGCAAGAGCAGGGCTGCTTTGGTCACAGGAGTTTAGGGCTCTGTAGTCACCTCTTCCTCATCCCCCATCCCTCCCCCACTAGGTTCTGGGGGTGCTGTGTGCACCTTAAGAATTACAGCTCTGTTCTGCTGTATGCAATTTTCAACGTCATAGTCTTTAACATTGATAAAAAGCAGTTGCTTTATAAAATACAATCACCAGTTTGATAAGATCTTATTGGTAATTTTCAGTTCTTTTTTCATTATGGTAGCTATTAAATTAGAAGCAGTTTGGGCTTGAGAGCTGCTAATAGGATGACTAAGGTTGCCAAAAACAGATCAACCGAGAAGTGGTGACTGACAGCAGGACAGGAGACAAAGGAATCACCGGGGAGAAGGACACAATATTTTGGGGCTGCACTTCAGAAAAGGGCAGCTGGCCGAAAGCATCTTGATGGCTCCAGAGAGAGATGTATGAAGTTCTAAATGTCATTCTAAGTCACCAAGAAAACACAGCATTGTGACATGTAAGAAGTATGGGCTCTAGAAGAGCAAATACTGCATAATTTTCACATATATGAAGAATCTAAAAAAGTTGAAGTCATGAAAACAGAGTAGAATGGTGGTTGCCAGGGACGAGGGAATGGGAGAAATGAGGAAATGTTGGGCAGAGTGTTCAAAGTTTCATTTATGCAGGATGAATAAGTTCTGGGGAGTCTAATGTACATCATGGTGACTATAATTAATAATAATGTATTATATACTTGAAATTGGCTAAAAGAGTAAATAATGTTTTCACCACAACAATAAAAGGTGATGGATATCTTTATTAGGTTGATTGTGGTAATCATTTCACAATGTCAAACATCATGTCATACACCGTAATAATACACAATTTTTATTTGTCAGATGTACCGTAATAAAGCTGGGGAAAAAAATAAAAGAAAGTACAGACTTTAAAGTCAGGCAGACGAGTTTAGAGTGACTTGGAATATGATTATGACAGGTTTCTTAAACTTTTTTTTTGTAATTGAAGTATAATTGACATACATTATATTACTTTCAGGTGTATGACCTTGTGATTCAACATATATATACATTTTGAAATGCTCCCCATGATAAGTATAGTTACAATTTGTCACTATACAAAGTTATTACAATATTATTGGCTATATTCCCTAGGCTATATTTTATAGCCCCATGACAATGTATTTTATAACTGGAAGTTTGTACCTCTTAAATCCTTTTCTCCTATTTTTCCATCCCACTGCCCACTGCCCATCTGGCAACCATCAGTTTGTTTTCTGTTTCCAAGACTGTTTTTTTTTTTTTTTGGTGGGTGCTGTCTATTTGTTTTGAGTTTTAGATTCCATGTATAAGTGAAATCATATGGTATTTGTCTTTAACTTATTTCACTTAGCATAATACCTTCTAGGTCGATCCATGTTGTCACAAATGGCAAGATTTCATTCTTTTTTATGGCAGAGTACTATGTCATTATATTATATATACACCACATCTTTATTTATTCACTATTGATGGACACTTAGGTTGTTTCCATATCTTGGCTTTTGTAAATAATGCTGCAGTGAACCTAGGATTGCTTATATCTTTTCAAATTAGTATTTTTGTTTTCTCTGAGTAAATACCCAGAAAAATAATTGCTGGACTATGTAGTATTTCTAGTTTTAATTTTTTAAGGAACCTCCACACTGCTTTCCATAGGGGCTACACCAATTTAAATTCCCATCAGCAGTGCACAGGAATTCCCTTTTATCCACCCTTGTCAACACTTATTTTTGATACTAGCCATTCTGACAGGTATGAGGTAGTATCTCATTGTGGTTTTGATTTTCATTTCCCTGATGATCCGTGGTGTTGAGCATCTTTTCTTGTGACTTGTTGGCCTCCTGTATGTCTTCTTTGGAAAAATGTGTATTCAATTACACTATTTTTTAATTGGGGTTTTTTTTTTGGTGTTGTATGAGTTCTTTATATATTTTGGATGTTAACCAAATGTATCAGAGGTATCATTTGCAAATATGCTCTTCCTTTCAGTAGGGTGCCTTTTTGTTTTGTTAATGGTTTCCTTCACTGTGCCAAAGCTTCTTAGTTTGATATAGAGCTAATTGTTTATTTTTTGCTTTTGTTGTTCTTGCTGAGGAAACAGATCCAAAACAATATTGCTAAGACTAATGTACAAGTGTTTTGCTTACGATTTCTTTTAGGAGTTTTATTGAAGGTTTCAGGTCTTATGTTTAGGTCTTTAATCCATTTTGAGTTCATTTTTGTATAGTGTAAGAAAGTGGTGCAGTTTCACTTTTTTGCATGTAGCTGTCCAGTTTTCCCAGCATAATTTATTGAAGAGCTCTCTTTTCCTCATTGCATATTTTTGCATCCTTTCTCATAAATGAATCGACGATACAAGCACAGGTTTATTTCTGGACTGTATTCTATTCCATTGATCTATGTGTTTATTTTTGTCAGTACCATACTGTTTTGATTACTGTGGCTTTGTAGTATAGTTTGAAATGTAGGCGCATGATATCTCCTGTTGTTCCTTCTGAGATTGTTTTGGCTTTTCGGGGTCTTTTGTGTTTTCATGCAAATTTTGGGATTATTATTCTACTTCTGTGAAAAATACTGTTGGTATTTTTATATGGATTGTATTGAATCTGTTAATTGTAGTATGGATATTTTAACAATAATTTTTCTGGGGAAGGGAGAAAAATATAATTTTTCCATTTCATGAATATGGTATGTCTTTCCATTTATTTGTGTCCTCTCAATTTCTCTCATCAGTGTCTTATATTTTTAAGAGTATGGGTCTTTCACCTCCTTGCTTAAATGTATTCATACGTATTATATTCTTTTTGATGCAATTATAAATGGGATTGTTTTCTTAATTTCTTTTCTGCTAGTTAGTTATTAGTGTATAAAAACAACAGATTTCTGATATTAATTTTGTATCCTACAATTTTGCTGAATTCATTTATTATTTCTAATAGTGTTTTGGTGTAGTCTTTAGGGTTTTCTACAAATAGTATCATGTTATCTGCAAGTAGTAACAGTTTTAAATCTTCCTTACCCATCTTCTTGCTTTTTATTTTTCTTGTCTGATTGCTGTGGCTAGGATTTCCAGTACTAACATTGAATAAAAGTGGTGAGAGTGGGCATCCTTGTTTGGTTCCTGATCTGAGAGGAAACGCTTTCAGCTTTTCACCTTTAAGTATGATGTTAGCTATGGGTTTGCTTAATATTTTAAACTTTGGTCTCCTCAATCTATATAAAAAGAAATTTTGAAATTAAATGAGTTAGTGAATGTAAAGAGATTAGTATGATCCTTGGCACACATAAAACAACCTTAATTGGTTTTATATGTTACATTATTTATTAAGCCAGTTAAGCATGTAACACATTTTAAGAACAAAAAAGATTTCGTTTTTTAAAATGTACACTTTGGTCAGCTGGAAAATCAATTTTATCTAAATACTTCATTTTCAGTTACTTATAACTAAAGTTTGCTACATTTAATTTTATAATTGAAGCATAATTAACAGAGTAAAATGTACAAGTTTTATTTTCAGTTTTACTACAGTTCACTTTGAATATGGTTGTATCTTTCATTTGCACTGTTACACATACTAGGGAATTGCTAAATATAGTTAACTGTGATAACAGTAAATTTTATTACAAAATTATTTTTAATTTTATTTTTTTTAGGAGAGCAAGGTACAGGCTTTTATTTAGAGATAAAGCGAAAGGACAAGAGGGGACAAGAGAGTCCAGTAAATTTTATTTTAAGAAAGTTCTTTTATATGAAATTACTTATTTAAAAAAAGTTTATTTATAGTCATTGGTGTATATTAACTCAGTGGCAGTGATTTTTAGTAAATTGTATTAATTTGTGGCCTTCTCTATGAAAAATTTCTGCACGTACCTTTCATTTATTACTACATAATAAATGTTAACTGGTGAAATCCTGTGTAGGATTATAAAATTTGTCTTCTCAAGTTTCGTTTTTTTAAGTACTTTTTTTATTGAAATATAGTTGATATACAGTATTTTACTGGTTTTAAGTACAAAACACAGTGGTTCAGAGGTTACACACACATTATTAAATCCTCACTCCCAAGTAGTGCAGTTACTGTCTGTCAACACAGGAAGATGTTACAGAACCATTGACTATATTCTCCATGCTGTACTTCCATCCGCATGACCAGTTTGTATTATGATTGAGATTTTTTTGCCTCTTTACCCTCCTTACCTTCCCCACCACCCATCCTAATGCCTCCTCCATGGTAACCACCAGTCCTTTCTTAGTGTCTATGAGTCTCTTGCTCTTTTGGTCATTTTGTTTTGTTTTGTTTTGTTTTTAGATTCCACAAATAAGTGAAATGATCTGGTATTTGTCTTTCTCACCTGACTTATTTCACTGGGCATAATACCTTCTAGATCCATTCATATTGTTGCAAATGGCAGGATTTCTTTATTTTATAGCTGAATAATATTCCAGTGTGCATATATACCACATCTTCTTCATTCGTTCATCTATTGATGGACACTTGGGTTGCTTCCATATCTTGGCTACTGCAAATAGTGTGGTGATAAACATAGGGTTGCATATGTCTTTTCAGATCAGGGATTTTGTTTTCTTTGGGTAAATTCTTAGAAGTAGAATTA
The DNA here is from genome assembly GCA_032199065.1 of Smutsia gigantea. NCBI lineage: Eukaryota > Metazoa > Chordata > Mammalia > Pholidota > Manidae > Smutsia > Smutsia gigantea. Next base: position 83,362 of record JAVSCE010014478.1, on the reverse strand, counting down.
TTGAGTCGAATGTTATTTCTATTTTTAGTTTTTTGAGGGACCTCTATACTGCTTTCCACAGTGGTTGCACCAATTTACATTCCCATCAACAGTGTAGGAGGGTTCCTTTTTCTCCACATCCTCGCCAGCACTAGTTATTTCTTGCCTTTTGGATAGTGGCCATCCTAACTGGTGTGAGGTGATATCTCATTGTGGTTTTGATTTGCATTTCTCTGATGATTGGTGATGTGGAGGCATCTTTTCATGTGCTTGTTGGCCATCTATATTTCTTCTTTGGAAAAATGTGTGTTCAGGTCTTCTGCCCATTTTTTAATAGTATTATTTGTTTCTTTGGTGTTGAGTCGCATGAGTTCTTTATATGTTAACCCCTTATTGGATAAATAGTTTACGAATATATTCTCCCATACTGTAGGTTGCTTTTTTGTCCTGCTGATGGTGTCTTTTGCTGTACAGAAGCTTTTTAGTTTGATGTAGTCCCAGTTTTTCATTTTTGATTTTGTTCCCCTTGCCCAGGGAGATGTGTCCAGAAAAAGTTGCCCATGCTTATGTTCAAGAGGTTTTTGCCTGTGTTTCCTCTAAAGAGTCATATGGTTCCATTTCGAGTTTACTTTTTTTTGTGGTGTTAGAGAGTAATTCGGTTTCATTCTCTTGCATGTAGCTGTCCAGTTTTCCCAACACCATTTATTGAAGAGGCTGTATTTTCCTCATTGTATTCCAGTTTCTTTTTTGTCTCATTTGGGGAGCCTAATATACTTCAACTGTTCTGTATACTGCCCTTGTATCAAAAAGCAAAGATCTGAAGTAGTTGATTGGTTCATAACTCATATGTGTTTATAAATTTGTCAGTACAGCCATATATTTGTGTTTTTGCTCTGTGTGCTAAAGTACTTTTTGGCTAGCATGAAGCAAGATGGGAAACTATGTGATGGAAGGGGAAACTCACAGCTATTTCCTTAGCTCATCTGGAAGGTAAATTTGACTTAAGCCTCTTAGGATCATTAGGAATAGAGGATCCTGAAGTGTGATTCCTTACTGTCTCTGGAGAGAGAAGCTGGGAGTTCATTCATACTTGGCTGAGAAAGGCTGACAGTAGAACGATATTAGTCTTCCCTAAATTAGGACTTTCTGTTCATCAGAAGAAATCCCTTCCTTAGTCTTTTCTTCCCCTCTTTTACTTTAGGTAAGCTGCTATTCTAGTGCATGTTTTTTATATTTAATGTTGTTGTTAAACTCTAGCTTCCCATTTTCAGTTATTTTGGAATAAATATATCATTATGGTCCATTGATTCCAAATTAATTTAGTCGACTTGTGCACAACCCATATCGGTCACTTATTAACTTTGTGATATAATTTAATCTAAGGAAGCATATGAGCTTTTTTTAAAATTCAGAATACTATTTTTGTTCTAAGAAGTGTGGTATTCTGCCATAAACTTCACAAATAGCAATTGATCCAAATTTTGGAGAGCTTTATGAAGGCTGAATTAAATCTACTAGATAGAAAATAATGGCCAATTGTTGATGAAGAAGATTCTAACTGTGAAGAACTAATATGTAGTATAATCAAAAGGAAATAGACTAGCAGGGATTGATATTATTAGGCCTAAATTTTATGATCTTTCTAATTGTAGGATAGCCATCCTTAGAAGAATATTCTTTAAATTAGAATAAAATCTCTGATTATAGGTATCTTGAATTAAGTAGAAAAAAACAGTCTGAAGAAAATGACAAAATAAATCATATAGCATTGTGTAATATAACAGGCTGTTTTGATCAAGCTCTGTTTAACACCTTAGAAATTAAATATAGCTACTTTTATTATTAGAAAGTATATGCTATAGTGATATTTACACTATGGAACCAGTTGTTTGTCTGGAACTGACGAACTGTATGTGAATTACCCGTAGCACCTACTGATTCTTGGGTGGTTCCACCCTGAAACTCATTTGGGTTTGTGTACCTTCTCTATCTGTAGCAGATAACCCTCAGTCAGTACTTAGGAAATTCCATCTGTTATTAATATTAACCTAAGAAGCAATCAGGAATGTAGAATTTCTGAGGGTTTTCTATCTGCTGTAAATGTGTTATTTAATAAAGAATTGTTATAATATGTAATGTATTCAACATTTAAACATCAGATTATATGTGCATAATATGTATGTGTGTACATGCACGCAGACATGACACTTGCATATACACACGCACAAGGCTGATAGCAGTCTCTCAGTATGTTTCTGTTTTGTGGCATCATCATGCTCTGTGCTCTTGGGCATCCAGTTTTAAACCTAGAAGTCACTGGTTACTCTTCCTCTCTATTTCAGCATCCGCAAATCCAGTTAGACTTCTGAGTATTCTTCTTCACACGCTCGGTGTCCCTTAGCCGTCCACCCCCCAAAGCTCTGCTTTAGCCCCTCTGCCTCTGTCTCAGCCACCATAACAATTTCCTAATGACTCCTTGCTTCCAGTCTGACCCTGGTGCCCTGACATGGTCAGCAGTGAGGATCCAAGAATGGATTCACTTTTCTAAATTTATTATCGTGGAACATTTCAGACATCTGCACAAGTAGGGAGACTAGCACGTGCATTGAAGTTGGGACAGATAGCCCTCATTCCTCAGGAAGGACAGCAGGTTCTGGAGTACATCATGTGTGAGTCAGAGCTCTGCAGCCTCTCGGTAGGCTTGTCTCTTACTGTCATCCCAGTATCCTGGCTATACTGGATCACTTACCAATTATGGGTTTTCTGGAAATTCTTTGACAATTCCATGCACCTTCTCGGCATTGTGACGACTCCTAGCGCACCCTCTGCCCTAACCGCCCTTCTTTTTTAACCCCATCTATTAAAATTTTACGCATCACTTAGTTTAAGTACCAGCTCTTCACTTCAGTGACCCCTTCCTTTCCCACTCTGGCATTTCCAGTTGTGTTCTTCAAGGGTTTCATACCCCTCATATTTATTCAACAAATAATTACTGAGAATATATTGTTTTTCATCACTATTGGATTCCTCATGCCTTTTTCTCCAGCTAACTCGGGGCTCCCTGACGGTAGGAAGCACGTCGCCTTCATCTGCTAGTCTCTCTCTTGCGTTTAGCACAGTGTCTTACATAGGTGAGCCTCAAAGTGAATAGTGATCTCAACTGTTGGCTTTCAGTTATTTTCAGGTAGGTTATTAAATAATAAAACTATACAAGTGAATACTTGGCAAGTATTTAAAATTAAGTGTATTTGTTTTTATTTTAAAACATCAAATACAGTGTTAGAAGTGTTGAAAATAAAGATAAGGGCAAAGAATAATTTTAAATGATCTTAGAAACCTAGAAATAATGACAGCCTAAAATGTTTTGAACATTTGCATTGATTTATTCTCTCACTCCTCAAGCCTTTCTTTCCTGTTTCCCTTTCCCACAACCAGAAACCACTCTTTTCATGTTATTTTTGGCAAACAGATTTATTATATATTTCTGTTTAACAGATTATCCCCAAACACTTACTTTCTCACAGTTTGTGTGAGTCAAGATTTGGGCCCAGTCCAGCCTGGAAGTTCTGGCTCTGGGTTTATCCTGAGGTTGAATTAGGGTGCCACCTGAGGCTGCAGTTACCCCAAGGCTTGGCTCAGCCCCAGCCGCTGCTGCTCGGACGGCTCACAGCTGCTGGTGGCCGGTGGCCGTGGGGCCATGCCATGTGTGCTTCCCCTGGGCCCGCACCGTCCTGCAGCCGCGGCCATCGGCTTCCCTACCGCTAGCCATCCAAGGGTGCGCGCGTGGAAGTCAGCATGGGCACCTCACCTCAGAAGCCCCGCATTGTCATTCCTGCAATGTCCTGCTTGCACAGGGCTGCACGGTTCAGCTGGGCGACTCTATCTGAGCGTGAGGCTCCCAGGGGCCGCGTGGGAGGCTAGCAGTGCTCGTCTGACTCTCCTCTGGAACTGTGACACGTGTGCCATGAAGAAGCCAAATAGCTTTTAGGTTTTTCCAAATTGGGACTATATTATAGTGTAGCATTGCCATTTTGTTTGAAAATGACAAAGTATGAAAACTCTGATGAGGGTGCATTCCTAAATCATATTTTAGTAATCTGTTCATGTATTAGCTTTCAGATTTTTCATACACTCAGTTGTCTGAATAACTTCAAAGAATAAGCATAAGTTTATTATTAATCTTTATTAATACTTACGTATTATTAGAGAATGTGTTGAGGTGTTTTCATGCTCAGCTTTTATTCCTCATCATATTTACTACTCACAATTACTGTTTTATTAACAAGAAAAGAGATTTTAACTAAATATCAGAGTAGGATTAGACTCCAGGCAATCTTATTTCAGCCCTTAGCTCTTAAACATCATGCCATTCACTCTCAATTTTCTAGTATCCTTGGAACACAAAAGATATATAAGCATACTACACACTTTTGGTAGATTAAAAAATTATCACACCTAAAGTATTAAAAACAAAATAGTATTTAAAAAAATAATAGTTATTGTATATATAAGTCATACCTGTGAAAGAGATGTAAGACTGTAGAATTTAAAAGGGGACTAGATTTCTGGTCAAGACCAGATAAAGTATTATAATAACTGGATCACTAAGGTGAGTTCCAGTCTCGATAGTTTCCTTAACATCTCAGAAACTCATTGATCTCAGTTTGTAAAAATTAGAGGGTTGGATAACATTGAGATCTAGGGCTCCATCCAGTCAGTACTAACTACCAATTTTGTGGTAACTGGAAGTAAATATAGAGATGGAGGAGTAGTGTAAGTTTCTGGGGGTAAGAGTAGGGGAAGAAGCCTAAAAGGAATAGCTTTTACATTTCCTTGGACAATTCCAACTGGTTAAAGTTAAATACAGATTTATTCCTATTTTGCTTCACCTATTAGTGTAGAAATAATTTGGAAAAAGTGAACTATCTTCATCCATTTATCTTGGATGGCATCTCCCAGGACATAAGAGATATGGAAAATGCAAGTAAAATTTTTTATAAGTGTATATACTAAATATTTTTATGCATATATATTTTTTACTTCAGCCAGGATCAAAGTAGAATTTTCCGCAGTCTCTTCACTTAGAGGAACAGAAAATGAAAGACCAAGAGAACAGACTGTGATGGAAGATTCATTATAAGCTGAAACCTGAATCACTATAATTACACACAGTTCATAAGTGCAAATGGTACCCATTTTGTGGCAGATTAAAAATTCAAGTGATGAGAAATATTGCTGAGCCTGTTTAATAAGTCTCTCAAATCAACACTCCTGTTATCCCTTGACACACACACACAAATTGTATCTGTAAGCCTAATAAAATCTCATTTGTTTTACCTGAAGGTCCTATGAACCACCTGGTGCCTCTCTTTGCACTTTTTGTTCTCTATTAACTTAGGCTTGGTAGAAATTGAGGCTTTTATATGATCAGTCTTTCCACTAGCTTTAAATTATTAGGTCAATGCATGCATTTGGAGCCAGCAGTCCAATATGACACTATTAGGCGAAAGTGTTGAAAATCCCAAATGATATTGGTAGCTTTAGATTATAAAAGTTAGATTACAATAAGGGCTCTGATTTTTTTAATGACAGCTTGTTGGAAATACTGTACAATGCTAAGTTATATTCACAAAACACTTGTTCCAGTGTCAGCTTTTGATCAGAAACTTGATCTTCTGGTTGCTAAATCTACAAACTTTCCAGCATGTCAATACTACTCCATGTTAATCCAGAAGGTATTTATAGTTTTGGATTAAGTTTAATGACATCTCTGATGGAAAAAAAAAAGCCAAATAGGGAAGTACAATGAATATCATCCTATTAAAAATAATGCCATCCAAGAGTAAGATAAGTTTAGTAATTAGAAAAAAACCTGAGAAATTTCTTGAGATATAAATTTTGTGCCCTTTCATTGTTAAATGTTTTTAGAAGAGAAAATTAGTAGCCAAGTATTTTAGATACCTTATTAGAGAGCAAAGGAAATTTTTCTTGAGGAAATCAGCCATGAAAGGAAAAACCCACTAAGAGAAAGATGTATAAACCAAGCAAAAAAAGGCTGCCCCTACTATACGCTTAAATATGGTGCCACTATGCAAAATCGCTCAGGAGTAACAGGATACGACAAAAATATTTCCAGATTCTGTCAATGTATGCACAGGAAAAATGGAATGGTTTATGTCAAGTATCCTTGTTAGGCCACCAAACTTTGGCTCATATTCCCTGTTCTGTTCTTTTTATTTTTTCATGTTGTTGCCCTCGTCTATCTGGGATTTTGGATGTCCTATGACCTCCTCTACTCCAACCTCTACCAACTCTTGACAATCAGGAAACCAACACAACTATGTAAGTACAGCTTATACTTGGCTTTTTTTTCTATTTACATCTGTTGCCGGATCATCTTCTGTAACATCCTTGCCTTATTGCCTTCCAGAATATGAGCTGACCCATAGAGAGCTCATTGCTTCCCAAGACTGCTCCCTTCTGATTTAAATAACACTAATACATTTGTTTTAAAAGAGTAATTCCTGGGTTAAAACAATACACTTATCTCTTTATATTCTTCCCATAGGTTCTAGTTCTGCTGTCTGTTTTCTACATTATAGCTCCTTTAAAATACTAAAGGTCAGATCTCCTTTGTCTGAGTTATTTTCATTTTTTCTATAACAAATATCAACAGTTCTTTGTACTATTCCTCATGTAAGATATCGCCTGTTGTTACTGTGACACACCATGATTTCTACTACAAGAAACTATGCAAATTTGAGGTGGTAAAGAATCTGAAATTGAGCATGGGAGGTAAGGGTGAATAGGTGGGAGGAATCCAGTTGATATAACAATCCTGAAGATACATTAATGTTAAGAACACATGGTCCAAGAAGATATTCTTAGACAGTGCTCACTGGAGTCTATATAGATTTTTTGCTTTAAGGTATTTAAAAGCAGAGACTCTGTGGTCGGAAACTTGGTTTCAAGTGCCAGCTCTACAACAGCACAGGTATGTGAAGTTGGGCCAACTTTGCCACCTCTCCAGGTATCATTGTCTAAAAAGTGGGAAAATAGTAGCTAAGTCAAAGTTAAATGAAATAATGCATGCAGATTTACTCAGTAAAGTGGGTGCATAAGTAGTTCAATAAATATTAATTCATGCTTTATATTTTCACTGGAACAAAATTAATAGTTTTCCAGTGCAGACAAACAGGTCACTAAATGAAAAAGAAATCTATGGATTTCATCATCTTAACTGGGAGGAGAACCTAATACCTAGAACATTAATGAATATGTTCCAAGAATTCCACATTAGAATTTTTGGCTAAGAACAGAAGATTCTTAGCATTTATCAGTATCTTTTGGAAAACCTGAGAAAGAAGTAGTTTGAAAAATGAATTCAAATGAGTTATCTGGAGTTCTGCTTCCTAATGATAATAAACATAATTTTGAGGTAGTGGTTGTCAAAGATGAGATCACAGATTTAGTAGTAGTAAAACAAATATTATTTTCTTGAAACAAAATTGTTAGATTGCATTATTAGCAGTAAGTGCTGATGATTGAAATGCGAAGACCTCATTTGATCACTTAAATGACTAGTAGTATCCAAGTTTAAGAATATATAAATATATATATATACATACACACATATATATGTTTAAAAATATATATATAACACCTATATTTAACATAGATTTTTTATCTAATGTATAAATAATATAAAATATATATACTTATATATAAAAGTACATATATATATAATCATTAACAGGTTAAAAATGAAAAGAATGAAAAAATAAAATAACTCTGGGCATTAGAACTTTTAATAATTACTTGATGCAATAGCAAATTATAAATACTCTGTGTTTTAATTCCTCTGCTTCCATTAGATTGATGGAGTATTGATAGGTAAGTGAAGAATTTAACTTCTAATAACCAAATATTTAATGTGCATCTACCATGTACTAGGTCCCTTATAATGTGCATTCCTTAAATCACCTAATTTAAACATCCCCAAAATCATGGGATAAAACTTAAATTGCCTATTTGACAAATGAGGAACAATGACTCTTTGAGACTGCATAATTTGCCTAGATATGGAGCTAAATGGGTCAGATGGGAATACCAGTCTGTCTAAGTCTCAAACCTTCCCCTTGTCATAGGTTTAGTATGGTTATTTTAGTCAGAAGCAAGACTGAATATTTGGATGACCTGGAAAATTATTCTCGGGTATTCAAGTCCCACTTTTGCATAATGTAACAATTTATGGCTTTCAACTCTATTGGAAATATTTTGAAACTCTTGTAATGTTTCAAGGTTTTATCATAGAAAATATTGACAGGAATGCATTTCATAGCTCTTTTCCAAAGAGTTCTGAGTATCTTGCTAGATCCATCCTTGCTGTCTTCAAGTTTTTGTGAGGACCCTAAAGATGTCTTTCCCTATGTTGCAGGTTATGGAAGATCTGTAAAGCGACTTTACTAAGGAACAAAGGAAACAAGAGTGCTTGGTAAAGAGCCCTAGGTCCCCTGCCTCACTGCAAACTGTCTTTTATTTTTACCAGAGTATACTGTGTATGCTGTTTCTTTATAGAAAGGCTACTTGAAAAATTTTACTTCAGATCCTGAGCTCTGCTCAGTAGGATGGGCAGGCAATAAGTTTAAGACTCCCTCGTAAATGTAGAAACAGCTCAAAGTACAGAGAAGAAGTTAATTTTGGGTGTCAGGGTATAGAGGATTTTAGTTGTCTCTCATAAGTAGGGTATCTTTATCACTTTATGTTCTACTTCTGTTTGAAACCCTCATTATAGTAATATTAGGCAGCATTTTCAATTCTCTTTCTATTAAAGGCTCTATAATTACCACAACTGGAATCATGTGCACTGTCAATGTATCACTCTTGCAGAATAATCTTAAAAGAATGGCTATGTGGCAGGTTAGTGGTTTAATTTACATGGTATATTTCTAGGCTCCATGTATGATGGACTCTTGTATGATGGACTAGAAATATTTGGAGTGTAGGCTCTCTGGTTACCAGATAATCATAAAAAACTATATGGATATTTTTCATTTAACATGTTTGCCTTAGAGAAGCCATTTCTTGAAGTACACACATGTAATAACTGCATGGGTAAATCCTAGATGAACTGATAACCAAACTGTGGATCAGCTATGTACCAGATACCATTCAATGTGCCTTACACAAATCATCCAATTTAGTCTTCTAAACAGCCATGGGATATAACTCAAATGAAGAGCAATAACTGAGATTAGTGTAATTTAACCTCAAAAGTAGATTTGCAATTTGCCCAATCTGTAATAGTTTTCAATAATCTTGCATTTAAAACTAAAAACACATACCAAAGGGAGTGAGTTAATTTGACAAAAAACAAGACAGATGGTTTCAACTAATATGTAATCTAGATTCCATGAATTAAATTAATTCATTCAACTGCTATTTTTTAAGCAAGCATTCAAGTCCTTTCTTGAAGTATTAGTTACCCTGAAACCAAGAATATTTACGCTTAATATTTTTGGGAGCTAGCACCCTTACCTCAGTGACCTTATCTGGTTTATAACTCTTACTTTTAGAATTTTGGTTATTGTTTGCCTGCTTAGAGTGTTTACTCTCATTTTAGCATTTGACACATACAGATTTCCTTGTAAATCCCCTCAGATATGTCTGGTTTTCTGCCCCAGCCAAACAGGCAAATAGTCAGCAACAAAATGTCCCTAATGTAGAGTGTGAATAAGAAAAGGAAATGGGTAAAGATAAGCTATTTGTGATCTGACCCATCATGCTATGAATGAGAGGCCTGCGCCAATTTCATTTGCTCAAGATTGCTGTGTGAAATTCAAACTTTCCAAAAGGAAATAGAAAAAAAATGCTGCCATGTTCCACCTCACCTCAACTGCTGATGAATGCAGTTATCCCTGTGAATTCCATGCACTCTGATGATATTTACTACATAACTCGGGGTGGAAGATCTACCAGATTAGAATGACCATGTGCACTGGGACAGGCATGTAAATAACTGTCTGACCACTGGTCTGTGATGTGAACATGGTGTTCCCTTTCCTCATCTTAAATTCCTTGAAATTATGCATTACACTCCCGCCCACTGCTTCATCACAGTGTGAAATAACTTAACCAGAAAAGAGAATCTAGCAATAATCAAGCACCTGGAGGTCAGCGGCTTAGCAGTAAAGATGATGTAAAATCCGTTCATAGTGAGTCTGAGTTCCTGAGCTGTGAAGTTAATTTTTTAATAGCATTTCTAGTCTAGCAACAAGAGTTCTCACTTTTGCAGGCTCTGTTTCCTCTGAAAACAACAGTGAAGCTTTCCATCTAATCAAATAAACACTAAAAAGGCACTTACTGTGTGTACTTTGGTAGTGGATACCAGAAATAAAAGCTAATACTAATTTAGGATATTGTCTTCTGAGCAACATATTAAGAACTCCATATTCGTTATCACAGGTAAGGAAGCGATTCTTTAGAGACATTAAGTAACTTGCCCAAGTAATATAGCTGACAAGTGGCAGAACCAGAATTTTAACATAGGGCAATGTCTCTTCAGGATCTGGCTTCTTAACTGCTACTCTAACACCATTTTCCTAAAAAATCACAAACACTAAGACTGTGTTCTCTGCCTACAAGCTCATTTTCAATGAAATAGATGGATAGATATAGACATACAGAGGCAGCAAAACATTAATGAAGACAGCAAATCATAGATGCAAACAAACTGAAACAAAACAAGCAATGCATGATACAACAGAGCTGAAGGAAAGGGTGATTCCTGACGGGAGAACAATACTCACTCTGCCTTACGTAGGGTCGGAAGTTGTTTCACATGCTTCTAGCTCCCTATTTCCTTTTTAAGCTATTCATTTTCCTCCATCTTGCATGAACCCTTCTCTGTGATAGATGCTGCAGGCTATCTCTGTTCTTCCTTCTACAGAAATAGGTATCTTCCTGTTTCATTTTGGCACATGGCTATCTGAAATAGAGACTAAGTTTCAGTATGCATCAATTCTGACTTATGGAATGTAAATAGAAGTATATGTGCAATTTATAGAAAGTTTTCTTAATGACAGGACTATGCCCCTTCACTTTCCTCCTTCTGATAGCTAGGAAGTGGGGTTGGATTGATACCTTAGACCAAGAAGTGAACTTGGGAGTGGAGGCTACATGCAGAAGAGCATTAATATCATTGAAGTCTGACAAAATGATTGCTCTACCTTCCCTAGAATGCTTACCTCTAAAGTTTCACCTAAAAGTGGAAAAAATCAGTCTTGTTTATTCTTATAACAACAATCAAAATCTTGTAATTTCAGCTTTCTGATTCTCTTATGAACCAAATTCTAACCAATCCACCCCCCTTCTTTCAGATTCATGAAATCAGGGTTTATTAACTTACCACATTTCAGTGCTATTATTTGTTAAGTTCCTATTAGTTTCTCATGTTTATTAAGGACCATGAGGTCCTTTCTCTCCAATCTAATCTCTGCCATCAACATATATAATTTTAACGTTCCCAGAATGATTTCCTTGGGTACAACCCTATTACCTACACTGTACTGAAACACTTCCTACCCATTTGTCTTCCCTGGAATTGCCCTTTAAGAGCTGGAAATAGCAATAAGCACTAGCAACAAACGCAACTAGATCCTAGGTGTTGATTTCCTAATACCATTTCCTACTAAAAGAATTATTGTCCTGGAATAAAAGGCAACTTCAGGTTTATCTGAGATAATATGCACCTGTAATATCTTCTTGTTCTGGAAAGCAAAGAGCTGCTCAAAGAATAATGAGGGCATATCAAAAGGACTCTGAAGCCAGATTCATTGGGTTCCCCACTGTTCAATGTTCCTTTCTGAGTATCAAAATATTGTCCATGTTCACTATTCACAGATTCCATATTTGTGAATCTGCCTACTAAGTAAAATTTATTTGTAATCCCAAAATCAATATTATGTCACTCTCACAGTCATTCATAGGAATACAAAGAACAGCAAACAAATGTGAGTTGTCTGATGCAGATGTTTCCAGGTGAGGTCATACATCATGACACTCTGTCTTCTTGTTTCAGCTCTCATATTGTTTAAAAAGTGTCCTTTTCACAGTCTGTTTAGTGCCATGATTTTCAAATTTTGTATTTTTTGTTGATAAAATAACTACTATAAATGACCCGTAAACATACTGAAAGTGCTGTCTAGTGTTCCTAAGGGCAAGAAGGCTATGAACTGCCTTAAGAAGAAAATAGTGAATAGAGCTAAGCTTCAATTTGGCATGAGTTTTAGTACTGTTGAGTGAAATGTTCAATGTTAATATCTCAACAAAATATATTAAATAGGATCCCTTTAAACAAAAACACACAAAAACAAGATTATTGATCAATTGATTAAAATGTAACCAGAGGCGCACAGGAATCTAAGCCTGTATTTCCTCTAGGGGTAATGCTTGGATTCACAATTCAGTGTTTATAGTGACCTTATGGAACACAGAACTACCATGAATAATGAGGAGCAACTGTAAATAACAACAGCAACAGGTTTCAACCTGTTGAGTAAAATGGGAAACCACAACTCCATATAAATATAAATAAATGGATGAACTAATTGAATGTCTGATGAAAGAAGATATTTTCATGGTCTCAGAACTGTTTCTCCCCAGGTACATATTAACTGAAAGCATTCACCCCGCTGATAGGATGCATGAGAATGTGTCATCTCTTCTGTGAATTTCTTACAAAAGCTGCATATTCTGCATCTAATCATGAGGAAACACTGGTCAAACCCAAAAGCATCAAGGTTATGAAATTAAGGAAAGGCAGAGGAACTCCTGCAGAACGAAAAACACTAAAAAAATGACATGACAACTTCATGCAGCACAGTATTCTGCACTGGGTCATTTTGCTATTAAAAACACTATTGGGACAATTCACAAAACTTGAATGGGGTCTGGGAATTAGAAGACGGTGGTAATGTATCAGTTTTGATTATCTGATTTTTATGTTTGTATTGTGGTTATGAAAATTTCTTGTTTATAGAAAATAGATTAGAGCATTCAATTGGCAACTCACTCTAAACAGTTCAGAAGAAAAAGTAATTTGAACTCTACTTCCAATTTTCCTTAAGCTTTTGGTGTTTCCAAAATTAAAGTGTTTAAAAAATAGACGTATTGGTTTAGGTAAAAACAACAACTATACATGCCATGTCTTATATACACACAAGAAAAAAAACCAGAAACTATCATTATTCATTTTGTCTTAAATACTAAGTCAAGGAGCTTTATATTCTGATAAATACCACATGGCTTTGTAGGACTGACGTGATCATGTAAATTCATTTATACTGAATAGAATGATAATGTACCTAATTGCATGGAACAGCTTGTTGGCCTATGACTCCCACTTTTAGGCCTTTCCTGAGATGCTATCCTTTCGCCCTTCGACCTTCATTTTATGTCTTTGGTTCTTTTATTTATTTAAAGTACTTTCTTGGTTCATCCCAAAGGGAGTTTTCTATAGGGAATTCTGAAACAGAGAAGTACCTCCTGGAATAAGAGAAATTCAGTGCTTCCCTAATATAAAAATCCCTGTAGCATCCTCCAGCCTTTTTTTTTTCAATTTGTACCCATGAAAGCCAAATTCAGAGGCCTACTGATCAAATCTCTTAACTCTCTGCTTTCTTCATTGGACAATGCAATATAAATGTTCAGTAGTCAATCTATATGCTCATAGCAGTGTCTAACTGCCATTTCTTAGGCATATAGGTTCTGCTCCCAAGGCTCACTTGCAAACTGGATCCACATAAATGTAAAAACATTCATATCACCTAGGTTATTAGTGTTCCATTTTGAAATAGGAATCCTGTACTAATTTATTTGAAAATCCTACCATCTCAAAAACATTTATTCAGCCATATTCCCCAAAGGATTTTTTTTTTTGAGTAACCAGGCAGTATAAATGGTATTTGTATGAAATGTAATCATAGAATCTCTGTCAGTTGGGCATTAAGATTTAAACTTTAAAAAACACAGTTGACTGATGTTAGGAGTGACACATTTCTCAGGTCTTTTTATTCTTTCACATTCTTCTGTCTAGTGGATTTACTTCTATCTATTCTTTTTTTTTTTTTGCCATAGAAATGCAATTTTCAAGGTCCTGAATTTCTTTTTCCTGCACAGTGATTGCTATTCTTGTCCCAAAGGATCTCTAGGTAAGACGCTATTTGATTCTGGTGCTCCTTTTGTCATTGACTCTAATATGTGTGACTATATTCTATTGTTTATTTTTAAAGTTTTTGTAATCCAAAAAAATATAGTGGCATATATTGAACTCTAAATGAAAGAATTTTAAAATGTCATTTTTAGTATAGCTACCCATGGCTATATTCTGAAACTTTGTATTTACGTTATGGGAATATAGCTTAGTAGTTCTGTTTGCACTCCAGGTGAAATTCCTTTGGAAGCATCTGTGCAGCTCACAGTGACCCCTTTTTCTGAGAGTTGTGGCCTTGTATATGATTGTGCTCATTACTTATTGAGCCAGGGAGTAAACTGGACCCACAGCTAGCCAAACCTATTCTTTCTCATAAATTTGGAATTTCAATTGAAGGGGGGAAAATGCCAGTCTTGGCTGGACTCATAATGGGAAACAAACTTGACACATTTGGGATAGCTAATGCACAAAAAATGAGAGATAACAAATTTAAGGAGAATAAAGCCGATATATACTGAGAATCAGAGACAGGGGATGCAAACAGAGCAGAACCTCCTAGATTGCTCATGGATCAGTTGTCCTTAGAGACTATAAGATTCCCAGGATTCTTTTTCTTTGGCTTAGGACAGTTCAAAGTTTTTCTACTATTTTTAAGACATGGGCTATAGAATGCCAAATTATTCACAGCCCTCCAGTTTCAGATCAAATAGTGTTATCAGAAAAGTAGTTCCTCTATGACAAAGGACACAGCTATACCCATGTCCCTGGCCACTTAGTCCGGTCCATGAAGTCAGCTGCAATAAGAAAAGGATTAAGAGCACAATTTTGAAGGACAATAGGAGGGAAGGAGTATAAGTAAAATAGTTCTTACTCAAATGTTCATAGAAGAAACCACAAGTCACACTATTTGATTATAAAAGAAAAAAACCCATATTTCTAAAATGACTAACACACACACGCATACATATACACACACACTCACATACACATAACAAGAATCCACTGTATATCTATGTATGTATATATATTATAGTCTATATATTGAATATGTATATGTGTGTATGTATAAAAAGCAAGTATGCATATATATAGTATCTTAGAATATATATGTGTACATATATTCTTAGAATATATGCATTCATACACATTCCATAATATCTATAACTACAAATTTAGAACTATTGTGGCCATAGGATTCAGTTTATCCAGGACCCTATCAATTTATTCCAGTGTCTGGCACAATTTTATGGCATAAATAGCATGGCATGAGCACACAAAAGTATCCATTGTGAATGATAAACATTTTGTCACTAAAGTTCACATTCATTTTAAATTTTAAGAATGTAATATAGTTAGGAATAAACTCTTACATTGTATATTTAAAACAAAAGTAAGTCAATTAGTTTAAATTTGTAACAACTCTGTGTAGTATGAATTTTATAACCCCAAAGTTATAAGAACTGGAATCTCTCATACCTAATACCTTCCAAGTTGTATCATAGTTTCTCCAGTGGTCCCATTTAAGAACTTTTGAAATACAGTGAGCTAATATAGAAAGACATTCATCTGATAGGATATACAACTTACAGGTTGCCACTTATAAGCCATGCGGCATTATGCTAAGACTGTTTCAGGAAGAGGTGATAAACCAACTGGCCATGGCATAGGGAATACACCTGTGCTCTCAGAGATTTCAAATTTCAAAAGAAAAAATGTTATGTAAGATTTCAAAGTAAAAGAAATTGCACACTTACATCGAGTTATCAAGTTTTGATTTTGCCAAGAAAGGACTTTACATAAATTAATATTACCTCCTTTACTATCTTGTTATACAAGGATTGATATTTTCAACTCAAAACAGTAAGAAGTACATTTTTCTCAGCAAGAATATATTGCCATACAAAGAATAATAATAATAGGAGTAAAACTCTTTTTTTTCAAATTTCAAACCTAGAAAAATAACAATATACAATTTTATATAATATGACACATAACTCATCTTAATGTAAGGTTGCCTTACTGGATTTAACATAAATATAAAGTAGCATTTAAATACCAAACTTGCTCACCCTACTTACTACATCACCAAATATTGAGTTTTAAAGTGGTAGATTTATTGACAAAACATTAAGCAAATGTCACCTCTATATCAATTTAGAGAAGCTAAACTGTTCTAGCTTGTTCCATTAATCAATATGACTCTATGAAACTGAAGTACTGTGTTAATTAATGAAGCTTTAAATAAGGTCTTTAAATCAAATAGGATGTTTCAGACATTTTTAAAATATTTTGATTATTTAAGTTTGCATTTCCATATAAATTTTAGAACTTTTTAAAATTCACAAAAAATTCTGCTATGATTTCAATTGGTATTAGATTCAATTTGAAAAGAACTGCTATAATTAGAATATTGAATCTTCAGAATCATGAACATAGTATACTTCTCGATTTTTAGGTCTTTTAATACTTTTCTTGGCAATGTTTTATAATTTATGGTATATATTCTGTCAAATTTATCTCTGAATGTTTCATATTCTTGATTCTCTTATGAATTGTATTATTTCTTAATTTTAATTTCTAATATAAAAATACAATTCATTTTTATTTGTGAAACTTGTGTTCTACAAACATATTAAATTCATTTATTGGTTTTAGTAGCTTTTTTGTAAGAATCTTTAGGGTTCTCTGGATAGATAATCATGCCATTTCTAATAGAATTTTACTTCATTTCCAAACTTTATGTCTTTTATTACTTTTTCTGCCTTACTCTTCTGAAAGAGATATTGAAGCAAAGAGGAAAAGAGCACCAGATCAAGGCAGAGGGAACCCCTGAGTCATTGGCTGAGCACTGATCAGTGCGACACATCGGGAAACTACATGAGACCAGGGTAGAAACTAACAAAGAAAATACAAAGAATGATGCTCTAAACTCACACAGGCCTGAAAATACTTGGTGTTCATATCAGCCAGGGCAGAAAGACTTCCTAATATAGGGACATTAGGTGGAGTCCTCAGAGTATAATGTCATTAAAAATTAGCCCAAATTCACCTTAAAATAAAGGCTTCTATGATCTTGCCCCAGCAATCTTAAAATAGAGGTTCAAAAGGACCAAACTAATTCCATGTACATTAACTACAGCCCCAAACAAACTCAACAGTATTTAAAGGAATATCTCAATATCCAACATCTGATAATGTATAGTTCATAATATCTATTATGTACTAAAAATTACTAGGCATGTAAAGAAGTAGGAAAACATGATTCAAAAATCACAGGAGAAAATCAACTAATTTAAACAGTCCCAGGAATGTCACTTATGGTAAAATTAACAGACAGTTATTAAAACATCATTTATAAATAAACAATATATTCAAGGAGGTAGAGGAAGATCTGAATAGAAGAAAGAAATGGAAGATCTAAGAGTCCCAAATAGACCTAATGGATACAAAAAAATATAACTGGAGAAGTATCAAGCAGTCTGATAGGAATAAAATTAGGGGCACAAATGGATAATAAACAGAGAGGACACAAGAAATATTTGAAGAAATAATGTACAAAACTTACCAAATTTGGTGCAAACTGGGACACAGACTCAAGAAACTCAAGGCAGAAGAAACATTTTAAAAATATTTTTTTCTCTTACATTCACACTTTTGTAATGTCTATTTCTACATATGCTATATATTCCATAATACTTTGTTTTTATTTTAAGACAATTATCTTTTAAAATGAAGAAATAAAAAATATTTAACTGCACAGTTACCATCTCTAACACTTTTCATTTCTGTGTATGGATCTAAGTGAACATCTGGCATTATTTCCCTTCAGCCACTAGAAATTCATATTTCTTAAAGTGTAACCTTGCTGGTGAAAAGCTCATAAAGTTTTTATACATTTGAAAAAGTCTTTAATTTGCCTCCCTTTTTAAAGGCATTGTCTAGGTTAACAAACCCCCCCCCTTTTTTTTTTGCCTTTTAAAGAATGGCCTTTCCATTGCCTTGTACCTTACTTTGATTTTATGATAAATCAATGTAACTACTTATCAGTGTTCCCCTGCACATAATGTCTTTTTTGTATGGCTGTTTTTAAATTTTTCTTTTAACATTTTGTTTTCAACAATTTGACTAATACGTGTTGAGCTATGGATTTCTTTAAGTTTAATCTGCTTGATATTCCTTGAGCTTCTTAGTTTAGAGGGTTAATATTTTCATTAAATGTGCATTATTTCTTCAAAATTTTCCTTCCCCAAGTTCTCCTCTATTTCCTAGATTTCAATTGGTTATATTAGACAGACTGACTTCTTTCCTTTGGCAAATCACTGAAGCTTAGTTCCATTTTATAAGGTTTTTTTTCTGTCTTTACATCAGTTTCTGTTCCTCTATTCAGGTTTATTAATCTTTTTTCTTCAGTATTCAATCTGTTATTAAATTCACCTATGAATATTTCAATTTAGATATTGTACTTTCAGTTCTAGAATTTTAATTCTTTTTTACAGTTTTAATTTCTCTTTGAGATTACCAATCTGTTCATTTATTTTGTCCATTTTTCCTTTATATCCTTAAATATTTAAATAACTTTTAAAGTCTGCTGCTTCTAACATTAGCATTTCTGTTATCCTATTTTATTTATTTTTCTTAGTTTGGATCCTATTTCTTGAGTCACATTTTACACAAGTCTAGTAATTTTATCGTATTCTGGACATTATGTATGATATATTGATGAGTGTGGATTTTTGTTGTTTTATTTCACAAATTGTGTCATATTGCTCATGAGGTCAGTTTATTTACCAGCAGATCAACGTGTTTTTTTAAACTTTGTTGAGGAGGGTTTAGTGTGGTGTACACTCTAGAGCTAGCATAGTCCTACTCATAAAACATGCCTTTTCTGGGATCTCAAATGAATGCCAAGGTATCTCTATGTTGGCTGGTCAGACCTCCTACTTTTCCCAGTTCTATGGGACCTCTGGAATTTCTGTTCAGCCAATATTTCCCCAAGTTATTCTCTGCCATGCTTTACAAAAATTTTAACTTGTATATATGATCCTAGCATTCATCCCAAGAATTAGTGTCACTGCTATAACAATTTTTGGAGCTTTCTCTGTGCACTTCTGACCTCTATAAGACTACCCACACCAAATCAAGCTCTTTCAGGAGCCTCAAACTCAGATTGCTGTTTTTTCAGTTCAATGAGATCACCATAATATCCTTGGGCTCTACTTCCCAGCACTGTGGTCCAGAAAGTGTTATACAGGGTAAAATCCTGGGCAGTCATGAGGATCATCCTTTTCTTAGGAATCATCACCCTCCACTGCCTATTATAAAATCTGTGAAACTCCAGCATCATAGAGTTTTGTCCAGTTTTATACAACTGTTTATGTATGAAGGGTTAGATCAGTACCCAGTATTCTAGCATGTTCAGAACAGAAATCCACAGTAAAACAATTCTAAATCATAGAGTGGACAGCTTATTTTCTTCTCACCCCCCAAACTGAACTGCAGGTTAATCTCCACAATGAAAGCGACTTTTACCTTTTTCAAGCAAAGAAGATTTAAAAGAAATGACTTCAAAGAGGACTTTATAAGAGTCTCAATCTTACATTCTAGTTTATCTTCAATGTCCTTACAACTGCTAGCACTGGTGTTAACTTCAGTTAGAGAATTTGGCTTTTCCAAATCTCCAAACTTTAGATCGACAGTCTCTCCGTCCATGTGGATATCAGACTGCAGACTGAAAAGACTGCTCTTAGAAATCCTGAATTTTCTTCTCTTTTTGCTTCAGATTGATCTTATTTCAAAGAAAACTTATTTCATGTAATTGCAAAGGCCTAGGGGAAGTATAAGGTTGAGTCACATTAGATCAGAGTTCTGGCTCTGTGATTCTCTATGTTCATTCTTCTTCTGTGTGTCAGCTTCATTGCCTAGGTAAAATTCTTTTATGATGGCAGCATGAATGCAGCAATCCTAAGCTTTACACACACACCACCTAAGACTAGAAGGAGAAAAATCATTTTTGTAATAGAATTTCCATGAAGTCTTGACATGGAACCTAATGATTGGCTTAATCTAGTTAACATGCTTCATTATTGGCCTAGAGAGATTCTGAAAGAGACTGAGTGCTCTGGAAAAAATAACAGCAGCTGCATGCTTGGGAGGCAATCACAGTGTTTCTTATAGTTGTAGTATGATTTTACACGTTTACTGCTATATCATAAGCATTTTCCAGTGTTAATGTTTTTGCTAAGATCATGTGATACAATAAACTATATTTTATAAATTCCTAATGTGTTTTGAAAAGTGAATTTTTTTCTTTCGGTCTCAAGGGGTAAAAGTATATTCCAAAAGATCCTAAAATAGTCCCTGAGAATAGATTGAGAGTTTTTTTAATGCTAACCATGTCACTATGAAAGAGGTTAAAGCAAGATATTACTAACCCACCCCACAATGTACGATGAAATAATTACATCCTCATATGTTTAAATAGCTAGTCCAAATTTACGGAGAGACCAAATCAGTATAGTGCCAGTTATCACAGAAAAATTTCACTTATTAGACTATACCCAATTTGAAACGTCTATCTATATTACAGAGAAGACAAAGTCATAATTTCAGTCAGTTTAGTTAATTCCAAATAAAGTGTTTCAGCTTTTTCCAAATTGTTGAAGACAAGATATTAATGAGTCAAAAGATACATCATGGAAATTCATTTGTAAAGGTAATTTATAGCACATTTTAAAGATAAAATCCTTTGTCCTATTGTGCTATTAATCATTATCTATAAAGGATTATGCTCCATGAGATACGCACCACTCATTTTTCTGAAATTCCGCATCACTAATTTGTTGCTCAGGGATTTGATGACAGTCTTCCCTGTCCTCCTCCTTTTCTCCCTCCTTCCATTCCCTCCTTCCCCTGTCATCTCAGTGCTTCTTAGAAATAAACTGGAAAGAAGGAAAGATTCAAGCACCAATTCATAACACCCTACCACTAAATCAAATCAAAGAGTATTACTCTAACTGCATTCCAATTATATCCAACTTTTTTTTGCCACACTGCACAAATGCTACAATACTCCATCTCAGCTATACACATGCCTATATTTCTTACCTAAGTCTCATCACCCTGTCCTCATACTTATTCTTTTTTTTTCTTGTGAAATGATTATCACAGTAAGTTTAGTTAACATCCTTCAACATACATAGTTACAAATTATTTTTTCTTGCAATGTGAACTTTTGAAGTTTTTTCTCTTAACAACTTTTCAATACACAAGACATTATTGCTCACCATGCAACGAACAAGTTCCAGTACAGTGAACAAGCTCCCACAAGGTGAACCATGCAAAGGCAGTCATATCAGAGAAACTAATTCAGTTACTATAATCAATCAAGTCAGCTATGATTATTCATATGATTTTTATACTTAAATTATAAGTGAATCCCACATTTCCCCCTTTTTTGTTTTAATTGACGCAAATGCATATGCATATATTTGTGGAAGGTACCAGAATAATGATTAGCTGGGCTCGGCCTGTGACATAGCTTGTCACAGGCAATGTCTCTCTCGTCTGGAGGGGTGAGGTTCTATGCCTCACCTCAGTTGGCCCCCACGTTGCTCACCTGAGGTCCCTTGCGACTGTGCCTGTCTTAGGTTGTTCCTCCCATGAGGAATCTTACCCGTCTCTGGCTAACCAGCCATCTCCTGGGACCAAACAGGGAGATAAAATACGAAAGAGAGGACAGACACCAGCTATAATTCTGGATAAAATCAAAATATACATGATTATTTTCTTGCAGCAAATGCAGGTGGGGAATCAGTATATGATTTCACAAAGTTGTTTAAAAGGAATCACTTATTTCTTGAAGTTAATTCTTGAAAAGTAGCATATGCTTGTATTGCCTTTAAAAGACCAACAACTGCCTTCCACACACACACTAGGAGAACAGGAATACAAATGCATAACAGTATAAGACCTACAATTATAGGCCATATTCAATGAAACAAAGAAAACCAATTTAACAATCCAGGCATTTGTGAAAAGTTATCAATAACATGGTGAATGTTGTCTATTTGATCTTGAATACTATGCGAAAAATCAGACAAATTAAAACAACACATCCCTGTAAATTGTTCACATCCCATATGTTCTTTTTTTTTTAATCACTTATTCTTTTATTAGCTTCTCCTAAGTATTCTTTTTTTTATAATTTATTTTGGATCATTAATCTACAATTACATGTGCAATATTATGATTATTAAAATACCCCCTTCATCAAGTCCCCCCCACCAAGCTCATAACAGTCACTGTCCAACAGCGTAGAGAGATGCTATAGTCACTACTTGTCTTCTCTGAGTTGTACAGCCCTCCCTGTGCCCCCACAACATTATATCTGCTAATCGTAATGCCCCCTTTTCCCTCTTATCCCTCCCTTCCCGCCCATTTTCCCCAGTCCCTTTCCCTTTGGTAACTATTAGTCCGTTCTTAGGTTCTGTGAGTCTGCTGCTGTTTTGTTCCTTCAGTTTTTTTCTTTGTTCTTATACTCCACATATGAGTGAAATCATTTGATACTTGTCTTTTTCGGCTTGGCTTATTTCACTGAGCATAATACCCTCTAGCTCCATCCATGTTGTTGCAAATGGTAGGATTTGTTTTCTTCTTATGGCTGAATAATATTCCATCGTGTATATGTACCACTTCTTCTTCATCCATTCATCTACTGATGGTCACTTAGGTTGCTTCCATTTCTTGGCTATTGTACATAGTACTGCGATAAACATAGGGGTACATCTATCTTTTTGAAACTGGGCTGCTGTATTCTTAGGGTAAGTTCCTAGGAGTGGAATTCCTGGGTCAAATGGTATTTCTATTTTGAGTTTTTTGAGGAACCTCCATATTGCTTTCCACAATGGATGAACTAATTTGCATTCCCACCAGCAGTGTAGGAAGGTTCCCTTTTTTCCACATCCTCGTCAGCATTTGTTGTTGTTTGTGTTTTGGATGTTGGCCATCCTCACTGGTATGAGGTGATATCTCATTGTGGTTTTAATCTGCATTTCTCTGATGATTAGCGATGTGGAGCATCTTTTCATGTGCCTGTTGGCCATCTGAATTTCTTCTTTAGAGAAGTGTCTATTCATGTCCTCTGCGCATTTCTTAATTGGATTTGCTTTTTGTTTGTTAAGGTGCATGAGTTCTTTATATATTTTGGATGTCAACCCCTTATCGGATACGTCATTTATGAATATATTCTCCTACACTTTTGTTCTACTGATGGTGTCCTTTGCTGTACAGAAGCTTTTCAGCTTGATATAGTCCCACTTGTTCATTTTTGCTTTTGTTTCCCTTGCCCGGGGAGATATGATCATGAAGAAGGCACTTATGTTTATGTCTAAGAGATTTTTGCCTATGTTTTTTTCTAACAGTTTTATAGTTTCATGACTTACATTCAGGTCTTTGATCCACCTTGAGTTTACCTTTGTGCATGGGGTTAGACTGTAGTCCAGTTTCATTCTCTTATATGTAGCTGTCCAGTTTTTCTAACACCAGCTGCTGAAGAGGCTGTCATCTCCCCATTGTATATCCAAGGCACTTTTATCAAATATTAATTGACTGTATATGTTTGGGTTAATGTTTGGATTTTCTGTTCTGTTCCACTGGTCTGTGGGTCTGTTTTTGTGCCAATACCAAATTGTCTTGATTACTGTGGCTTTGTAGTAGAGCTTGAAGTCAGGGAGCGTAATTCCCCCTGTTTTATTCCTCCTTCTCAGGATTGCTTTGGCTATTCGGGGTCTTTTGTGGTTCCATATGAATTTTAGAATTATTTGTTCCAGTTCATTGAAGAAAGCTGTTGGTAGTTTGATAGGGATTGCATTGAATCTGTAGATTGCTTTAGGTAGTATAGCCATTTTGACAATATTTATTCTTCCTAGCCAAGAGCACGGGATGCATTTCCATTTGTTAGTGTCCTCTTTAATTTCTCTTAGGAGTGTCTTGTAGTTTTCAGAGTACAGGTCTTTCACTTCCTTCGTTAGGTTTATTCCTAGGTATTTTATTCTTTTTGATGCAATTGTGAATGGAATTGTTTTTCTGATATCTCTTTCTGTTAGTTCATCGTTAGTGTATAGGAAAGCAACAGATTTCTGTGTGTTAATTTTGTATCCTGCAACTTTGCTGAATTCAGATATTAGTTCTAGTAGTTTTGGAGTGGAGTCTTTAGGGTTTTTTATGTACAATATCATGTCATCCGCAAATAGTGACAATTTGAATTCTTCTTTACCAATCTGGATGCTTTGTATATCTTTGTTTTGTCTGATTGCTGTGGCTAGGACCTCCAGTACTATGTTGAATAACAGTGGAGAGAGTGGGCATCCCTGTCTTGTTCCCGATCTTAGATGAAAAGCTTTCAGCATCTCGCTGTTAAGTATGACGTTAGCTGTGGGTTTGTCATATATGGCCTTTATGATGTTGAGGTACTTGCCGTCTATACCCATTTTTTTGAGAGTTTTAATCAGGAATGTATGCTGAATTTTGTCAAATGCTTTTTCAGCATCTATGGAGATGATCATGTGGTTTTTGTTCTTCTTTTTGTTGATGTGGTGGATGATGTTGATGGATTTTCGAATGTTGTACCATCCTTGCATCCCTGGGATGAATCCCACTTGATCATGGTGTATGATCCTCTTGATGTAGTTTTGAATTCGGTTTGCTAATATTTTCTTGAGTATTTTTGCATCTACGTTCATCAGGGATATTGGTCTGTAATTTTCTTTTTTGGTGAGGTCTTTGCCCAGTTTTGGTATTAGAGTGATGCTGGCTTCATAGAATGAGTTTGGAAGTGTTCCCTCCTCTTCTATTTTTGGAAAACTTTAAGGAGAATAGGTGTTATTTCTTCTCTATATGTCTGGTAGAATTCAGAGGTGAATCCATCTCGTCCGGAGGTATTGTTCTTGGGTAGTTTTTTGATTACTGATTCAATTTCATTGCTGGTGATTGGTCTGTTTAGTTTTTCTGTTTCTTACTTGGTCAGTCTTGGAAGGTTGTGTTCTTCTAAGAAGTCGTCCATTTCTTCTAGGTTTTCCAGCTTGTTAGCATATAGATTCTCATAATATTCTCTTATTATTCTTTGTAGTTATGTGGGGTCCGTCGTTATTTTTCCTTTTCATTTCTGATTCTGTTTATGTGTGTAGATTCTCTTTTTCTCTTAATGAGTCTAGCTAGGGGTTTATCTATTTTGTTTATTTTTTCAAGAACCAGCTCTTGGTTTCATTGATTTTTTCTATTGTTTTATTCTTCTCAATTTTATTTATTTCTTCTCTGATCTTTAATATGTCCCTCCTTCTGGTGATTTTGGGCCTCATTTGTTCTTCTTTTTCCAAATTCAGTAATTGTGTCTTTAGACTATTCATTTGGAAATGTTCTTCCTTCTTTAAATAGGCCTGGATTGCAATATACTTTCCTCTTAGAACTGCCTTTGCTGCGTCCCACAGAAGTTGTGGCTTTGTGTTGTTGTTATCATTAGTCTCCATATATTCTTTGATTTCTGTTTTGATTTGGTCGTTAACCCATTGATTAGTTAGGAGAATGTTGTTAAGTCTCCATGTATTTGTGAGCTTTTTTGATTTCTTTCTAAAATTTATTTCTAGTTTTATACCTTTGTGATCTGAGAAGTTGGCTGGTAGAATTTCAATATTTTTTACTTTACTGAGGTTCTTTTTGTGGCCTAGTATGTGGTCTATTCCGGAAAATGTTCCATGTGCACCTGAGAAAAATATGTATCCTGCTGCTTTTGGGTGCAGAGTTCTGTAGATATCTGTTAGGTCCTTCTGTTCTAGTGTGTTGTTCAGTGCCTCTGTGTCTTTACTTATTTTCTGTCTGGTTGATCTGTCCTTTGGAGTGAGTGGTGTGTTGAAGTCTCCTAAAATGAATGCATTGCTGTCTATTTCCTCCTTTAATTCTGTTAGTATTTGTTTCACATATGCTGGCGCTCCTGTGTTGGGTGCATATATATTTATAATGGTTATATCTTCTTATTAGACTGACCCCTTTATCATTATGTAATGTCCTTCTTTATCTCTTGCTACTTTCTTCGTTTTGAAGTCTATTTTGTCTGATACAAGTACTGCAACACCTGCTTTTTTTTCCTTATTGTTTGCATGAAATATCTTTTTCCATCCCTTCACTTTTAGTCTGTGTATATCTTTGGGTTTGAGGTGAGTCTCTTGTAAGCAGCATATAGATGGGTCTTGTTTTTTTATCCATTCAGTGACTCTCTGTCTTTTGACTGGTGCATTCAGTCCATTTACATTTAGGGTGATTATGGATAGGTATGTACTTATTGGCATTGCAGGCTTCAGATTACTGGCTACCAAAGGTTCAAGCTTAACTTCCCTACTATCTAAAAGTCTAACAACTAACTTAATATGCTATTACAAGCACAATATAAAGGTTCTTTCTTTGTTTGTTTGTTTCCTCTTTTTTCTTTCTATTCCATTCTTTATATATTAGGTATCATATTCTGTACTGTTTGTCTATCCCTTGATTGACTTTGGAATTGTTAATTTAATTTTGCATTTTCTTAGTAATTAGCTGTTCTATTTTCTTTACTGTGGTTTTATTACCTCTGGTGACAGCTATTAATGTGGAGGAACACTTCCATCTATAGCAGTCCCTCCAAAATACACTGTAGAGATGGTTTGTGGGAGGCAAATTCTCTCAGCTTTTGCTTATCTGGGAATTGTTTAATCCCTCCTTCAAATTTAAATGATAATCTTGCCAGATAACGTAATCTTGGTTCAAGGCACTTCTGCTTCATTGCATTAAATACATCATGCCACTCCCTTCTGGCCTGTAAGGTTTCTGCTGAGAAGTCTGATGATAGCCTGATGGGCTTTCCTTTGTATGTGATCCTATTTCTCTCTCTGGCTGCTTTTAATAGTCTGTCTTTATCCTTGATATTTGCCATTTTAATTACTATATGTCTTGCTGTTGTCTTCCTTGGGTCCCTTGTGTTGGGAGATCTGCGCACCTCTATGGCCTGAGAGACTATGTCCTTCCCCAGATAGGGGAAGTTTTCAGCAATCACCTCCTCAAAGACGCTTTCTATCCCTTTTTCTCTCTCTTCTTCCTCTGGTACCCCTATAATGTGAATATTGTTCCGTTTGGATTGGTCACACAGTTCTCTCAATATTCTTTCATTCTTCGAGATCCTTTTTTCTCTCTGTGCCTCAGCTTCTTTATATTCCTCTTCTCTAGTTCCTATTTCATTTATTGTGTCCTCCACCGTATCCAATCTGCTTTTAATACCATCCATTGTGTTCTTCAGTGATTCGATCTCTGACCAGAATTCATTCCTGAGTTCTTGAATATCTTTCCGTACCTCCATGAGCATGTTAATGATTTTTATTTTGAACTCCCTTTCAGGGAGAGTCATAAGGTCCATATCATTTAAATCTTTCTCAGGAGTTGTGTTCATAATTTTACTCTGGACCAGGTTCCTTTGGCGTTTCATATTTGTGTATGGCGCCCTCTAGTGCCCAGAAGCTCTACTCTCTGGAGCTGCTCAGTCCCTGAAGCAATGTGCGGATTGTAGGGGAGTGGTATTGGTGCCTCCGGGGAGGAAAGGGGTGTTTGCTGGTTCCTGGCTGCTATGCCTGTCTCCACTGCCTGAACCAGTGGGCTGGGCACACAGGTATAAGTCTCTGTGCTCTGCATTTTTAGTTGCTATAGACAGATCTTCCCTCTGGCTGGCCTAAAACCAGGGAAAGATTTCCCGGTTTGCAAGCCCAGTGGGGCTGGCCAGAAGAAAGGCGCACAAGTCTGCCTGTCGCAGAAGGGGTTCTTGGAGCTGTGTAGGCAGCCAGGGAGCTGGAGCACCTGAAGATTGTGAAAGCTCCCAACCTGCTGGGCAGAGTGCACCCGGACAATTTTGTCTGCCTGTCCTTTCTCCTGAGCAGTAAGCTCCGTGCAATCCTTGCCCCTTTAGCAGCTCTCTTGCTAAGGGCTTCTTTGTTAGGAAGTCTCTCAGACTGCCCGCCCTTCTTTTGTCCCCGAGCAGCTGGGTATGGATCCCTGCTTTCACAAGCAGCTGGCTTCTTAGTCTCTCCAGGAATTCTGCCTGTCTTAGCTTTCCAACCCCCTAATTACAAGAGTATCATGCAAGCACCATGTAATGTAGGTTTGTGCTCCCAGAGCAGATCTCCAGAGTTAGGTATTCAGCAGTCCCACATCTCCACTCCCTCCCTGCTCTGTTCCTGTTCCTCCCGCTGTTGAGCTGGGGTGGGGGAAGGGCTTGGATCTCGCAGGACCACAGCTTTAATACGTTACCCTTTTCTGTGAGGGCTGCTCTTGTCTCCAGGTGTATGCAGTTTGTTGCCGTCCTCTTTCCCGTTGCTCTTTCAAGAGTAGTTGTAGTAGCTTTATTTTCATATTATATGAGGTTTTAGGAGGAAGCCTCTGTCTCACCTCTCACGCCGCCATCTTTAATCCCAACTCAATCATTTTGATACATGTTGCCTCCTACATTCTTTCTAGAAAGAAGCAGGTTATCATTAATGATAGCATACAAAACAAGGGCCCCTTAATCGGGAAGAAAGCAAAACTGGTAGCTACCAGGGGGTAGTCCCCTTGCTGTACTCCTCATACTTATTCTTAAAGAGTTAAAGAAGAAATAAATCAAATAGCTTATACAGAGTACTTAGCACAATGCCTAGACCAAGTAAATACTCGATAAATGCTAGCTATCTTCATTAAATGATATTAAAAAAGTACCTATGTATCAACTAAAGTATTCCTAAAACAATTTAAAAATCTCAAATAAAAATTTCAACCAAGAAACTCACCCATGAAAAGCTATCCTGCTGTCTGTCCTGAAGTGCTGTGTGGTCAGTTTGGTTTGGGATGGCACTATTCCTTAACAGAAAATTAGAGTTTTTTCCACTACTCCCCTCTGGAATCAGGGCTAGCCTTATTTAGGGGGGGAAAGAATACAATGAGTCCTATGACTGAAGGTGTAAGAAATACAATAATAGCATCTAAAATGTGCACAAAAAAGATGTTTGGTGATTAGAAGAGCCTCAGAATTAATATTCGTAAAAGATAACCAGCATTTTAAAAAGAGTGAGGTTCTACTGATCTCACTGTTTGATTCACCCTATTGCTTGATTCAAGAAAACAAGAACAGCTGCAAATTGCAAATGAAATGTTTTGCATGAGGCCAAAGACTTTGTAACCTTAAATAAGATTAAAGAGCTTTTCTCTAGAGGATCAACTTAGACATACCCTGATCTTCCTGGTCTTCTGACCTGAGACAGAGAGCTCTAGCTCAGCCTCCCACTGGGCTATTGGTTACCCCTCGCTCACTGTGGGGCAGAACTAATTAGTGTCTCTGAAGCTCTTTCAAACTACTGTCCAAAGGACATACATAACAGTGGCCCCTCAAGCATAATCATCCTGTCAACCTTTTACCACCCCATGGCCCATTTACACAGCTGATATTTTAACACTTATAGTCCTGCAGTAAATTTAGCACAGCAACATGCAAAGTGTTATTATTCTCCAGAGAGGAAGTGTTTAATATTTTCCTTTGCAGATTAGCAACACTACATTTACTTCTTCCTTCTTGCTATGCAGTATAGCCTTGTATTTTGGCAAGTGACCTTAATAGAAATGTTTTCCTAAGCATTTGAAACACAAACAGCATCAGAACAATTTCCAGGCAGGGCACCAAATGAGTGCCTGTTGGAATAGGGGATCACAAGCTGTAAAGGAATTGAAGACAGCGGCATGCACACCATCCATCATGTTTCTGTCTGAGGCACAGAGTGGGGAGAGTTTGTTGCCTCTCTGCTCCTGGGAGTGCAGAGCCTATCAATCTAGCCATTTCAGCAATGTCGCTATGCCTTTCACTCTCCACTCGTGATGTAGATCCAGAGCCTTCTGCAGATGATCCCTGCCCTTCCATCTGCTTCAGCATCTGTGTTAGGAGCAGGAGCAAAGATTCACAGCTGTGGTTTTCCTTGCTCAAGCCTCCAGGACCAACTCTGCAGATGCTCTAAGCATGATATAATTGGGATATTCTTTCAACTGCTGCTCACATCTTTTGACTAATACAGAGAAGAAAATAAGACCCATCAGGAGTAATCCTGGAAAGGGAGGTTTCTCCTCTTTACACAAAGAGCAACAACAAATTGCCAAGGCACACAATATGCTAGGATATGTGCTAAGGATTATTCAAATCACAGATGAGTTCCTGTGGAACCAGTAGGAAGAAGCACTACAATACTGAAGATAAAAAAATAAAAAGAAATCAGACCAGCTCAGTTTAGAAATTTTTATTCTATAATTTGTGTGCACATGTCTGTGTGTGTGTATATGTATGTGCTTACAGAAATATGTGTTTATTGTAGAAACTTGGGAAAACATAGATAATTTTTTAGATAGCGATTGGAAAATTAGAGCCGATGGGTCAAATACAGCCCACAACCTATTTTCATAAGTAAAGTTTTATTAGAATACAATTAGGAATGTGTGTTAACGTATTACCTATGTCTGTTTTCATGGTACAACCAGAAGGTTGTTTAGTTGTGAGAGAAATAGGATGGCCAGCAAATCCTAAAATATTTATTATCCGGCCTTTTAGTAGAAAACAAAAGTTATCCATAATGTGATAACCTTGAAATAACCACAGTTATATTTTCACAGAATGATTTCTCTTTTTAGGCCTTTAAGAAAAGGAAACATACCCTTCTCTGAATTCCATTTTAATTCCTCTTTAAGATGAAAAATTAATCAGGTCCTAGGAAACAGACCATGTTTACTCATGAATGAGAAAGACAGCAAATAGCCACAGAATCAATCCTCCTTCACATCGGCGCTTTCTGCTCTGCTGTTGCCTGCCTTCCCTGGAGATGGGTCAGTGGTGAAGTCTAGCTGGGGTAGAAGCACAGCAAAAAAAAAGCCTTTTAGGTGTTCAAGTGGTTTGCTTTGGCCAAGCCTAACAAACAACACTTTATCTTGGAGTTTTGGGTCCAAACCCAACATAACAGTTAAAACTCAAGCATCAATTCAGCCATTTATAAACATAAAAAGGTTTCATTTTTCCTAATACATATATCAATTTTTTCAAAGATCTTCCACACCCCCACAACACACACATGTTACAGTCAGCAATTAATAATATGTCAGTCCCAGTAACTTTGATATTTCTTTTGCTTATTTTTTAACTCCCATCAGGAAATTGCAAACATCTATAGTGAATTACTCCAGAGATGAATATAGGCTGGAGTGGAAAGATCTATTCCTTTTCCTTACTTTCTTTCCTCCTCTCTTGCACTTGCTTGTGTTGATAGGAAAGGGGAAGTAAAGTGTGAAAATTCTACTCTTTGTCCATCTCTGCTGGCTTGAGATGCTAGTCCAACTCCCAGTTTTGTCTATAGAATCAGTATGGACAGGTAGGGAACCACTGTGTCTACATACTTCAGACCGAGTCCTATGCAGCTCCCAAAATTCAAGGATCCATGTGTGAGACCCAAGTGCTACTTCCATCAGCTCCCCACTCCAATTGGTAGCCACACAATAACCTTCTTCTAATGAAAATGCCTACTTGCTCCTCACTGTTGTAGCCTCTGATAAGCCAATATAACTTCATCTGCTATCTAAGGCCCCATTTGGAGATATACAAAGGTTGAAAGAATGCTTTTCCCTGCCTCAGAGGAATTATGGGGCATGGGGGAGAAAAGAAGGAGGAACCTTTCCTCCCTCTCATATGCTATGCCGCTACCCCATCCCTCTGGCATTTTTATTCTATGCTCTTGGATTTTTGAGATGCTTCTGAATCTCCTAACAGAAAGTTCCAGACAAGGAATAGCATACCAGGCTCCTCATCTTGGATATGACTCCAAATTTCAACAGAATATAAACCTACCTTTTTCCCTGAAAGATAGGAGAAACAGAAGGGATGCAGCATTATTGCTCTACAGTATTCTTCTGTCTCAACTCTTCTTCTTCCAAAAATGAGGTTCCTTCTTTCCTTAGTTCTCTCTCTTTATTAGAAAAGTTAGAGAAAGCAGGGGTTCCACTGGACTGTCACCACTCTGCCAACTCTGTATTAGGCTCTCCAGTAATTTTCTCTGCAAATCCCCAAAACTCACACAAATATCAACATTCTCAATATCACAGATATGTCAGTGATGGACATATTAACCCTTGACATTCCATATAATATCCTTGTAACTGTTTCCACAAGATAAATAATCAATTTCCAACTTCTTTCTTTGAATTTGGTAAAGCACAAGATCTCTTTTACCCTAAGTTATAAGTTGTCTTACCATCAATCCCTGAAAAAGTTGGAAAGACAAGGGAAAATAAAAGGGCCTACACTGATTATTTATATCCTCATATTATTCTAGCTAATAATGCAATGATACTTGTCTCTTCTTTGCTCTGTTCCACTTATGAATATTGCATAACTTAGAAAGGGGTGGCTGAGCCAAGAAAGCACCTGGGAATTTGTGAGGTTAAAAATCCTACCACAATTCCTAAAATTCTTAACTTATAAAATGTGAAACTTCTTTTAGCCAAACACTTACTTGATCAGTGCTTCACTCAGATGTCATTATCATTATTTTTTGGAGATTTTTTTTTTCAAATTCTAAATGAAGGAAAGATTTGAAGGCTCAGTGAGAAAGAAGAAGTGTATATAATTCTAAGCCAAGATGGAATTGTGTGGTTAGTTCATGATATAAGCATTAGTCTATGAGTGTATTTAGACTATTAAAGTATCTATGCTGAACAGAGACTAGGAGTAAATATTGAGTGAAAACTAAGACTTCTAAATCATAAAGGTTGAGTCTTCCGCTCAAAAACTGGGCACATAGAAACTTGCAAATCTTTCTAGAAAAGAAGAGTGTATTTGAATGCATGTTTCTTTAATGATGGCTTAAGGATGAGGTAGTTTTTGTTCTTTGAGATGTATCTGCAGCCAAAAAGAGATCATCAGCACATAGAACTGTCAAATGCCTTCCTACACTTCACTTTGCCAAAATGGTATCAAGGTAGACCTGACTAGAAAACAAACTTCTCCATTTGCCATATCCTCATGTTGTTACTACAATTCTTTTACAATTTCCTGATTCTGCTATACAGGATGAGGTCTAGAGGATGAGGTCTTTTTCAGAGATGGGAACTCAAAGACAGGCAATAGGCTTCACTTGAACTCTTTCGGGAAATGATAAGGAGGAAGAAATATTATTCATGAATATTTCACTTGGTACACCTCAAAGAATACTTATCATTTCAGTTGTCTTTCTGATGAAAAAAATAAAGGAGGGCATATAATAGATGCTGATTATAGTGTCAGAGAACAAGGTTTTTAAAAATCCATTGAGAAAATATAAAAGACCATGGAGCTAAGAAAATGAGTTTGAGTTTTAATATCTGCAATGGGGACTGTCCATTTAGTGTTTCCTTTCAGGTTCTATTCTGAGTATTATGTATACTAAATCAATGTACTAATTATATTAATATATTAATGTATAATAGTAATTAATATTAGATGTATATGCATACATATATTATCTAATTTACTCTATCAATCCCTTAAGAGTTTATAGAACAAGAAACTGAAATTCAAAAAGTTAACTGAATTTCAATTATGCAAGATGATGATGTGTTAACTAGCCTCATTGTGGTAATAATTTTGCAATATATATGAGTACTAAATCAACACATCATACACCTTAAACATTCACAGTGCCATATGTCAATTATATATTATGCTGGAACAAAAGAGATGTTAACTGATTTGCCAAGTTGTTGTGTACTTTTTAAGTCTTGCAGTTTCATTCAGTCTCCAATTGCTCTAGCACCCACAGATTCTCAAAGATTTATAATGTATGTATTTATAATATAAAGATTTATAATGAATATTCATTCAACAAATGTTTATTAAGCACCTGCTATGAGCCAGACACTGTGCTAGATTCTGAGATATAAAGTAAAATTATACATGACATTAATCCTCAAGGAGCTTGTGATCTAGTAAAATAAAATGTCTGTAAAGGATGGTACACCTTACACATCTTTGTATTCCAAGCACATAGCATAGTACGTGACACTGAGCAGATGCTCAAAAGTGAATGTTATACTGCACACAGCTGCACACACTTATTAGAAGTGTGAAGGAAGAGTTTGAAAACAGGGATTTCTAATCAGATGTGTGGGTCAGGGAAGCTTTTCAAAGATGATGCCTATGTTGAAGATATGCAAGGGCACTCCACATGGCCTGCTGCCTCCCATCTGAGATCTTTGTTATTCACATCTATGCACTCCAAGCTATTGTTCCTCAATTAATTTTTTTTCCCTTTTTAGGGACTGCCTCATGTGACTCATACTGGCTATTATGTAGAACATGGCAATTGTATCGAGATATCCAACTAATGCTTTTCTAATAGAGAGAAAGGAATATAGATTCTTATGAGACTAATATTCTTAGGAATGTTTATATCATTACGTCCTTACACTCAGCATACAATCCCTTTAAGACCTAACTGAAGATTCTCCTTCTTGATAAAGTCTTTATAGTAGTGAAGTGAAATTCCCCTCTCTGAAGTCTCAGAGCACTTGTCATTTATTGCAGTGGTTAGGCACTTAGCATAGATCATTTTGTGCTATATTACTCTGGTTTTAGATATATGTATACTCTAACTATTCATTCCAGTTGTAAATATGAATCTTTTCTTATACTACAATAACATAGACATTTTCTAAGTTTCTAAGCCTGTTGCCCTACTCATTTTTGTGTATCCTCCAGAAACTAGACAAAGTTAGCAACCAAGAAAATTATTTCCAACAGCTTTATGACCCTGGAGGGCAGCACACTGCTCTAAACAGCATGCACTCAGTAAACACTTGTCCGTGAGGATGAATAAATGCCTAATATTTTTCTGAAATGTAATCACATTAAAATTTTGCTTGTTTGTTTTTCAGGTTATAGTGTTGAAAACTGTTTTACATATCATATGCAGGAATTTCTTCCCTCAACTAATATGGCCAATTCCTAGTAAACACTTACAGAATAATCATTTTCCTCTCCCCATTAAATGATATCAGAAAATGATTTTCAAAACCTGGTTTAGTCTTTTCCTGAATAACAAATCCACCATGTTGCCAAAATGATGATTTATTAAAGTGAAAATGAAATATTTTCTGCACCTCAGCATAATGGATTTTTGTGCTACTGAATTACTCTTGTCTTATTTCACTCACAGTCTGGTACTTTACCATTATTGGCTAAATAGCTGAAATAATGTATGTAACTAAACGAAGATCACACTCCCAATATTACCGAAATACATATAATTAATTACTAAATACCTATGAAATCTGTTAGATCTGATAAGGAATGTAAAATGTTAGATCTGACAAGGAATTATTGTTTCATTTGTTTCTGAGAAAATGTCTGTGGAATTGGGAAAATGCTCAATAAACAATGACCAATCAACTTTAAGATGTTATGGCAATCCTGGATGTTCGGACTGAAAACATAGAATAGACACAGAGATAAAAACATACTACTTCACCCTTGTTTTCATCCTACTACATTCTTATGTTATGCACAGCCAAGCTCAGGCTAAAAGAATTCTATAAACTGTCAATATTATTAAACCACAGTTTAATAAGCATTTTTATAGGACTTTTTCATTAAGCTTTGGAACTGAAGTAAGGTAAATAGAAGAGAGACTAAAGATTACAAAAATACCAAAAATAATAAAATTTAAAAGACAGACTTCATTATTAGATATTTATCTTTAGAGAAACAAGTAAAATACTAGACAGAGCTTCCAGGTGGTAGGGCAAAGAGGAGGAGGGATCACTGCTTTCCACACCAGCAGCCCTCTAGCCTTCTACCAGTTCTCCATGAAGGAGAATATTCCTCATACACAAAAGAGAAAAAATGGGACTGATACAATTAATGGTGCTGTTTGAGCACTGTGGATTTGGTCTCCCTTCAAACTTGGCTCAAGTCTTGCCCATGCTTAAGAGGGTTTTCTTGGTTAAGAATCACCTGGTTGCAGGGGAGAAAAAACAGTCACACCAGCTAAGTGAAGTGGGGATGGGGGTAGGGGGTTGTTGGAATACTGCAGGAAAATCTCAATAAACCTCAGGAAGAGGCAGAAAACTAGGAAGAAAAAATTAGCTGGGACCAAAGTAGCAACTCTGGGGATGCATGCCTTTTTTTTTTTTTCTGCTTTTCTCTAAATGTTACTGCTATATTCTCTTTTTCTCCACGGACTAGCTTTTTCTGATCTTCTTTCTTGAGCCACCACTGAAGGGGTCAGCCCAGCTTGTTTAAGCG
Organism: Smutsia gigantea; assembly: GCA_032199065.1. Taxonomy (NCBI): domain Eukaryota; kingdom Metazoa; phylum Chordata; class Mammalia; order Pholidota; family Manidae; genus Smutsia; species Smutsia gigantea. The sequence continues at coordinate 46,823 of JAVSCE010014478.1, read as the reverse complement.
CCCTAAAAAGAATGAACACAGTACTGTGCCTCAGATCCAAATTCCTGGGAGAGGGAATCTAATGGGCTGTTTACAAGCCAAAGGTTAATCTCCTGCTGGATCAGCTGTGGTCAGGGAGTCTCAGTCAGTACCAGTGTTTCCCTCCTAGGGCTTTCAGGGAAATTTGAGCTGGGCTAAAGATTGACCTACTTTCAACTACAGGCTGTAGGTAAAAGAGCACCACAGATTCCACCTTAGCCAGGGTCTCCATAAGGGGAACGGAACCTTACACAACTCCATCCGTATGCACAGATTAAGGTATATCTAGCTTCATTCCCAAAATAGTGACTGATTGAATATATTACTGCTGCTTTTTGTGACCAAGGAAAGTTGTTTTCTGGAAATATTCTTTCAATAAATTCTTAATTTTGACATCTTTTAGCATGGGGTTGGAGTGCTACCTATATCAGTAAATATTTGGATAACAGGCCTCAAATTTTATTGTCTGATTTACTTTACACATGGTGCCATTGCCCTCAATTGACTCCATGAAAACAACACAATAAAAACAAAATTCCAAATCATCAGAAACCAAGGACAATTGCCATTTTTCACATTATGAATTATTTCACAAATTTTTTTAAGAATTACAGTTTATCTTTCTCTTCTTCCCCTTTTCCTTTCATTCTCTTCTCTCCCTTCCCTCTCATTCCTGAGCAAAATAGCTCCCTGAAAAAACAGCTGATTCCAGGATGGGAACAAGAAAATACCAAATGACTGGCATTTGAAATATCCTTTTTGTGCCAGAAAGTAAGGAAGCATTCAAAGAATGAGGAGTAGAAGTGATACAGACCCCAGATTGAAGGGACTCCCACTGAACAAACCTGGGACAATTTAAGCATTGATAAAAATAATAATTACAAAGCCACTGGGTGAAAAAGCATTTCATCAATCCCTAGTGATATAAAAACAGAAGAGAATATATTGAAATTTTGATAAGATCCAGAATTTTACATAGCTTCAAAGTATACTTTACAAACTATCTAGTAATTACAAAGAGCAAAAGAGTAAATTTACATTGGAAAAGTATTTCATATCCTATCTTAATCTTGTAATCAATGAATATCACATATAATGGAACAAATAAAAATTATGTTCCACATGATGGGATGAGAAGAATGTAGCATTATTTCTATGACATTCTTGTCAAAGACATATATTCTGAATCTAATTCATGATAATGTATAATAAATCCAAATTGTGGCATATTCTACAATACTAATGGCCAAAATCAATAAGATCATGAAAATTAAGGAATGTCTGAGAAAGTGTTCCAATTATAAAGAGACTGTCAGGACAACTAAACACAGTAAGTGTTTTTTTTGTTGTTGCTCTAAGGATAATATTAGAACAACCAGTGAAACTTGAATGGGAGATTAGATTGTAGTAATAAATAAATGCTAATTTCCTGAGTTTGATTATTTTATTTTGGTTGTGTGGGAAAGAATCTATTGGAAAATTTGAATATCTTTAGGCTCCATCATTGCCCAGATCTGGGAAGCAGGAAACCAGAGAAAGGCAAGAGAAACAAAATGCACATAAATAGTGATGAAGTCTTTGTATTTAAAGTGTTAACTTTAAAATGTTAACTTTGAATAAATAAATACAGAAATTAAAATTCTCTGCAATCAATAAAGAAAACATTTATATACTTTTAATACAAGGCACCATAGTATATTTATTATACATTCTTTCAAAAAAAAGCAAAGAGAATAATTTTCTTTATTTTGGACATAAAAAATATTGGGTCACAGAATGGTTACTTGCCCAAGGTTACACCACTCATACATGTTAAGGCCAGTGTTGTGCTAGTAAATGTTTAACAACTGGCTCCCTTGGGGGAGGGGTGGGGAACCTTGCTTTGTAGCATTTGCCAATTTCTGTGTTGTAAATATTCCCACCAAGGATGACTTCAAGCCACCAACAAACTTGGTCCCTGAGCACAGAGCACACAAGCTTCTCTTGCAAGCCAATGTAAGTAAGCTTTCAGAACAGCACTGGTTAAGACTAAGAATTGAAAACACACAATAGAAGTCTACAGCCCACTATGGAATAATGCATGTATTTAAATCTTGATATAAAGAAAATAATTTCAATATAAAGCAGAGATGTATTTTCTAAAAAAAGGGTTAGATGACAGCACAGTTCCAAGACAACACAAAAAGAGTATCCAAACAGACCAGAATACTTGATTAGAGATGTTACCAATTCTTAGTGAAAAGGTATGAAAAATTAATACAAAAATCACACTACCTATGATTTTGTATACACACACAATTATGTTCATTAAATATTTCATTATATATGTATATATGAGATTTGCTAAGTCTGTGTATGTATACATATATTCTGTTCATATATATATACATATATATATGTATGTATGAGCTTGATTATTTTATGAGATCAGTTGATAGATGATAGAGACAAACAGATGTAGGTAAATAGAGATAAAAAGGAGAAATGAGATTTCTGAATTGTATGTTATATATTATAGATTATATTAAATCACATATTGCATATAGAATATATAATAGACATATGAGATTTTCTAATGTATCTCCTATTCAACCAGTGATTATTTTATATGTCAGCTTGGCTGGAACTTTTCTGGATGTTTCTGTGAGGGTGTTTTGGGATGAGAATTACATTTAATAGATGGATCCAATGTTGAGAATTATTCACTAGAGGGGGCTATCTCTAGTTCAGCTTTTCCTTCAGAGTCAAAGAATAATAACTATAACTCAACAACTCTGGCTTCCATGATTTTTACTTTTTTTGCCAAACACTTAATTCTCACTTCTTTATTTCACTTTTGTCAATTGTATTTTATCAACAAATGATATTCCAGACCAGGAAAATTGATTAATTTATGTTTTTTTCCATTTTTTCAGAATTACATTACTTGGAAAGTTAGAGGAAATAGTACAAACAATTAATTTATCAGACTCTGGCTTGAAAATTAGACTCATATTTCTGATCAAGGGCAGCCATGAACTAATTGAGTCAAGTCTTCAGACAGTTTAAACTGTTGTCAAAATCTTGCCCATCTAAATTTCTCTCAGGACTGTACTTATGATTGCCATCCTGAAATTTATCTCTGGGTCCCTGCCTGCAATTAACTTTATTGATTACCTTTTCCTTCTGTTTCAGATTAACATCTCTGGTTCTCCTCTGTTTTTTGTTTTCCTGGGACCCCTGCTTTGATGCATGACTATGGGGGAAAGGCAATTAGAATGAAGAAAGCCCAGATCCCATTGGGGATAGGGTGTTTACCCACAAAGGAGTATTCTGTGTACATTTCTTCAATCCCTGAATATTTTGGAGGTCAATATGCTGCAGGGCCTGTAGTTACAGACCACTGCACATGAGTTCAGACTGAGGGTATGTGTAGTAAAGGCAGTTCTGAGGAGACATGCTAAGCACCCACCTATAGCTCTGCCTGCACCTCGGCAGGTGATTGACAAATACTAAGCATTATAAATAGCCTAGGGAACATGAGGAAATTGGAGAAACTCTACAGGAGTTGGAGAAGGTGGGCATATCATAGAGCCCACTCATAGTCCTTTTAATTCCCTGGTGTGGCCAGTGTAAAATCTGGACAGCTCCTGGTGCATGACTGTGGATTACAGGGAATTGAATATGTCATACCCCCTCTGCATGCTGCTGTCCCCTCTATAGCAGCCCTTATGGACACCCTCAGTCATGAACTAGGGATGTATCATTATGTTGTGGACCTTCCTAATGCTTTCTTCCCTATTGACATAGCACAGGAAAGTCAGGAACAGTTTGCCTTCACATGGGAATGCTGGCAGTGGACATTCACTGTCCTTCCACAGGGATACCTCCACAGTCCCACCATTTATCACAGACTTGCAGCCCAGGACTTGGCCACATGGGAGAAACTGCAAATGGTGCAGCTGTATCACTACATTGAGGATATCATGCCCATGTCTGATTCTCTTGCAGATTTAGAAAGGGAAGTTCCTAGACTGCTGCAACATCTACAGGAGAAAGGATGGGCTGTCAACAGCACCAAGGTTCAGGGACATGGGTTTGTCAGTAAAGTTCTTGGGGGTTGTCTGGTCGGGTAAAACTAAAGTTACCCCAGCAGCTGTCATAGACAAGGTCCAGGCTTTCCCTACCCCTACCACTGTGGCAGTATTACAAGAGTTTTGGGATTTTGGGGGCTACTGGAGTGTTTATCCTGCACTTAACACAAATTCGGAAGCCCTTATACTGGTTGGTACAAAAGGGCATCAGGTGGGACTGGGATGAAACATGTGCAGCTGCTTTTACTGCTGCTAAGCAAGCAGTCAAGGCCATACAGGCCTTGACTGTAATGGACTCATTAAGGCCCTGTGAGCTAGATGTTCATGTAACTGAAGATGGTTATGGATGGGGCCTTTGGCAGTGGCTTGAATGAATGAGCCAACGTATTGGATTCTGGTCACAGCTACGGAAAGGAGCAGAGGTCCAGTACACCTTGATAGAGAAGCAACTGGCTGCTGTATACCACGCCTTGCTAGCTACAGAGCCCATCACCAGTAATAACCACCTATCCCGTCACAGGGTGGGTGCAAGACTGGACCCAAAGGCCATGGAGTGGCATGGCCCAGATGCCTACACTGGCCAAATGGGGCACATACTTACAGCGGCATAGCACCCTGTATACCAGCCCCTTAATAGAGAAGTCCAATGCTTATTGGGGCCAGTGACCTATACCAGTGGAAAACTGGAAGAACTTGCTTTTGAGCCATTGATAGCCAAGAGTCCTTCTCAGGAGGCAAAGCCCCTATACCTGAAGTGGAGGGCTGTGGCTTTCCATTCTAAGACTGAGACAATATGGATGGAGGATGGAGAGGGGAAGAGCAGCCACTAGGCTGACTTGCGCGCAGTATGGCTCTTAATCACCCAGGAGCCTTCCCCCATAGTTGCCTGCACTGACAGCTGGGCCACCCATCTGGGCTTAACCCTGTGCCTACCAACATGGTACCATGCCAACTGTATGGTTGGTCACCAACCCCTTTGGGGGCAAGAGTTGTGGCAAGACCTATGGGCCTCTGGTCAGACTAGACAGTTACCGTATATCATGTGACTTGCCATTTGCCTTTGGCATCCCCAGGGAATGATGAAGCAGAAACATTGGCCCAGGTGAGTTGGCTAGAAGGACAGCCTGCCTCCGATGTAGCCAATGGTTATATCAGCATTTGTTGCATGCAGGGCAAAAGACAATGTGGGCTGTAGCCCATCGGTGGGGCTTGCCGTTGACCTCTGAAGAAGTCAGCAGAGCCCAGAAGGGGTGCCTTGTGTGCTCTAAGAGGGACTCACACCAAGTTCCACAGCCACATGGGACCATAGAAAAGGGGCCGATACCCCTGGTCAGGTGGCAGATAGACTATATTGGACCTCTGCCCATATCAGAAGGATACTGGTATACCATGATGTGTGTGGACACAGCTACTGGCTTGTTGGTTGCTTTTCCTGCACGTTATGCAGATCAGAAAACCACCAAGAGTGGCCTATAGCATGTCTTTGCAGCCTATGGCCGGCCACAGGTGACTGAGAGAGATAAAGGCTCCTACTTTATTGGATATATGTTACAAGAATGGGTGCAGCAATTAGGAATAAAGAGGAAATTTCATATATCATATAACCCTACTGGGGCAGGCATGATAGAGAGATACAGTGGTTTGTTGAAATCTGGCCTAAAGTCAGACACCAGTAGTCTACGGGGCTGGTCAGTTCACTTTGGACAGTGCTACAGTATTTGAGTGAGAAGATGTATTTAATTTCAAAGACAATGTTCTTTCCAGTACTACTGCACTACCAGTTTTATAGATCAAGAAATCCTACTAGAAGATACTATAGAAACCTACTATAGAAAATCTGAATTTTTGAATTTCAGATGCTTTCCATTCTGAATAGTTCAGTCTTTATCTCATACATATATGGGGTAATGTCCTGTGGCTCAAATCGAAAGAAAAAGTATCAAATTAGAATAACCAAAAGATTCTGGTTAACATCGTGAACACCACTGGAGCTCACACTGATGGTTTATATGTACTGATCTTGACAGCATCTATAGATGCTGATTAAGTCCATAACTCTCCCATTCCCCAGACAGAAATCTCTACATTCAGTATGTAAGAGTGACTGTGAGGCTTCTGAGGTCTAATGTTAAAGTCGCTAACTAGACAACATGCTGAAGCTCCTTGAGATTCTTGCTTATGTACAAATGGCTGAAAATAAGCAGAAAGAAAGGAGTGGCATTTATGTTCCCACCATTTCTTAGCCTTCAGAAACCCTTTCTGACTTATTTTTGAGTAGGATATTTTGCTTAAAAGGCAATTATTTCCCAATTTAGATATTTGTTGACTAATCCCGGTGGTGCTTGTCATCATAGCTGTCTTGGTCTAAGTTAAAGGGATTTAGATGATTCTTAGAGCTCTAAAGATTGCACATCATGGAGCCCAAGTGATGCTGCATTATTGGCAATCATCCTAGAACTAATAACAGCAGTTACCGGGCCTATAATTTCCTAGGAATTAACAGCCAAACTCTTTTTTCTCAATTTGCAGGACATTATCATTACCATTAAAAGGCAGTTAAGATGATAATGCCCCATGGTAAGTCATACAATGGGCAGTAAAGGGTTATAAGCTAAGGTGCTGAGACAGCAGCCCTGACTTAGCCTACATATTTGAATGTTCTTTCTCAAGGGCTGCTGCTTGCAAAAAACTTAAAGTGACAGAAAAGTGGGCACCAACATAAATGTTTTTGTTTGTTAGTTGGTTTGTTTCTTTGGGATGACTCCCTTGCTAGTGGCACTGCAGAAAGCCAGTCCTTTCCATTCAAATGAATGGATTTCCTGTGGGCCTGCTAATTTAAGGATTTATAATAATAAACCAAGGAATTCAGAACAAAGGAATGCAATTATAGCACACAAAGAGAGTAGGAAAAGCAGTAGCCTTAAGAGAAGAAAAGCTATAAAAACTATCAGAGATAAGGTAAGACCAGGAATATGCAAGGTGCAGAGAAGAGAAAGTGGCAGAGAAATACAATTCAGATCAATAAAGTTTTGTTGAGTCCCTACTATGCTATAGGCATTATGCTATGCACAGTTGGTAATACAGAGAAGAACACAGCCTTCATTCCTTCCCTCTTGGAGCTTACACTTACCTGAGAAGATAAATACATGTGTTAAATATTACAAACACATATGATAAATATTTTTAAATAAATAAAACAAAAAGTACAGGGTGCCATGGGAACATACAGTAAGGGGTTCTAAGTAAATTGAAAAGTCAGTGCAGAATAAATAGCACAATAACAGATGCAGAAAATAAATAAGCCATTAAGAACTGAGGCAAAACCAGTAAAGCCTTAGAAATTACCAATTACAAAAAGAGTAATCTGAAGTAAAGATATGCAAAACATACCATTGTAATAATAATGGTGGCTACTATTTATTTTTCTCCTGATTTATGTCATGCTAAGTATTTATAAAAAATATCTTATCTGAATATATATGATAACCTAATTGGGTGGGTATTAACATCTCATATTTACAGGTATCTAAACTGTAATTTAAATAAATCGACCAAGGTGACATAGCTAGCAAATACGAAAACCAGTAGTTGAATTTATAGCCGACTAACTAAATAGTTCCCTCTCTTGACCAGCATGTTAAATTTCATTGCTCAGAACTAAATGGAGAGTAAAACCCAAGCCATCTAAATAAACAGAACCAAAAAAGATACAAGGGACTGGAATGAAGACTAGAGAATAGGGGAAATATAATGATATTTGAGCAATTAAGTACATGAGCTCTTTATTACTAATTTTCTATTTAGGTAGTACTGGTGTTCAAATTTAGCTGACTTTATAAAGGTAACAAAGAGATCATGGTAAATAAAAAAAATACTAAATTAGCATATCTATGAAATCAGCAGCATACTAATTCCTCAAATTTTTTGAATGATTTCTATTTGTTTAAATGACATCTTCTCCAAAAGATGGTGGCATGAAAGGTGAGACAGAGACTTCCTCCTAAAACCACATATAATATGAAAATATAATTAATATGACTAATTCTGAAGAGCAACAGGAAAGAGGGTTGCACCAAACTGCATACACCTGGAGAAAAGAATAAACCTCATGCAACAGGATAACATAACAAAGCCATGGCCCAGTGGGACCGAAGCCCTTCCCCCACCTCAGCTCACCAGAGGGAGGAAGAGAAACAGAGCAGGGAGGGAGTTGAGGCCTGGGACTGCTGAATACCTAACTCCAGAGATCTTCTCTGGGAGCACAAACCTACATTTCATGGTACTTTCATGATACTCTCAAGATATGGGGTTGGAAAGCTAAGACAGGCAGAATACCTGGAGAGACTGAGATTCCAGCCACTTGTGGAAAGCTGGATCCATATTCAGCTGCTCTGGGACAAAAGAAAGGTGGGCAGTCTGAGAGACTTCCTAACAGCAAGAGGGCTACAAAAGGGGCAAGGATTGCACAGAACTTACTCCTCAGGAGAACGGAAAGGTAGACAAAATTTCTGGGTGTGCTCTGCCCAGTAAGTTGAGAACCTTCTCGATCTTCAGGCACTCCAGCTCCCTGAATGGATACACAGCTCAAAGGACCCCTCTGTGATACACAGCCTACTGTGCCTTTCTCCCAGCCAGCCCCACCTAGCTCGCAAACCAGAAAACCATACCCCAGCGTTAGGCCAGCCAGAGGGAAGCCACATCTATAGCAACTACAAATGCAAAGCATAGAGGCTTATACCTGTGTGCTTGGCCCACTGGTTTTGGCAGTGGAGGCAGGCATAGCAGCCGGGAAGCAGGAAACAGCTCTTTCCTCCCCCAAGGCACCAATATCGCTCCCCTGTGACCCCCGACATTGGTTTAGGGGCTGAGCAGCTCCAGAGAGTAGAGCTTCTGGGCACTAGAGGGCACCATATGCAAATATGAAATGCCAAAGAAACCTGGTTCAAAGTAAAATTATGAATACAACCCCTGAGAAGGATTAAAATGAAATGGACCTCATGAAACTTCCTGAAAGGGAAATCAAAATAAAAATCATTAACATGCTCATGGAGATACAGAAAAATATTCAAGAATTCAGGAATGAATTCCGGCTGGAGATCCAATTGTTGAAGAGCACAATGAAGGGTATTAAAAGCAGATTAGATATGGTGAAGGAGATGATAAATAAAATGGAAATTAGAAGAGTAAGGATTCAAGATGGTGGCATGAGACGTGACAAAGAGAACTCCTCCCAAAACCACAAATGGTACAAAAATATAGTTAATTAATTCAAGTAACCCTAAAACAGCAACAAGAAAGAAGGCTGCACCAGACTGCATACAGACCTCACAAACAGAGCAGACCTCACGAAACAGGGTAACATATGAAAGCCTTAATCCAGTGGGACCCAAGCCCTTCCCCTACCCCACCTAACCAGCGGGAGGAAGAGAAACAGGGTGGGGAAGGGGGTGGAAGTTGGGACTACTTAGCGCCTAGCCCTAGAGATCTGCTTTGTGAGCAGAAGCCTATATAGTGTGGTACTCTGGACGTTGGGGAGCTCGGATGGGTGGAGGGCCTGGAAGACTGACATTCCGGCCGTTTGTGGAGGGGGGGATCCACAGCCAGCCGCTCTGTGTCAGAGGAGGTGCGGGTGATCTGAGAGGCTTCCTAGCAGTGAGAGGGCTGCTGAAGGGGCGGGGTTTGCACGGAGCTTGCTGCACGGTACAAGGGAGAGCTAGACAAGGTTGTCTGGGTGTGCTCTGCCCAACTTGTTGGGAACTTTGAGGAGCTTCAGGTGCTTCATCCCCTGGCAGCCTACTCAACTACAAGGCCCCCACTGACAAGCAGCCTGCTGCCCCTCCCTCCTAGCCGGCTGGCACCGTTTGCAAACTGGCAGTCACTGTGCTGGTGTCAGGCCAGCCAGAGGGAGGCCGTCCATAAAAGGGCTAGAGACACAAAGCACAGAGGCTTACACATGTGTGCTTGGTCCCCTGGCTCTGACACTGGAGACAGGCACCGCAGACGGAAATCAGGAAACAGATCTTTCCTCCCCCCAGACACAAGCTCCACTCCACTAGGAACCCCAACCTCACTCTACGGACTGAGCAGCTCCAGAGACTGGAGTTTCTGTGCACTAGTGGGCACCACACAGAAATATGAAATGTCGAAAGAACATGGTTCAGACCAAAATCTCACAAACCCAAGAAACAGGGCCAAATGAAGCTAAACTCACCAATCTTCCTGAAAGAGAGTTAAAACTAAAAATTATAAACATGCTTATGGAGGTACAGAGAAATATTCAAGACCTCAGGAACGAATTTAAGATGTAGATTCAACCATTAAGAAATTCCATATCTGATATGAAAGATACAATGGAGGGATTTAAAAGCAGATTACATGTAGTAGTAGACACAGTAAATGGAATAGAAATTAGAGAAGAGGAATATAAAGAAGCTGAGGCAGATAGGGAAAAAAGGATCTCTACGAATGAAAGAATATTGAGGAAACTGTGTGACCAATCCAAACAGAACAATATTCACATAATAGGGGTACCAGAAGAAGAAGAGAGAGAAAAAGGGATAGAAAGTGTCACAGAGGAGGTAATTGCTGAAAACTTCCCCAATCTGGGGAAGGAGATAGTCTCTCAAGCCATGGAGGTGCACAGATCTCCCAACACAAGGGACCCAAGGAAGACAACATCAAGACATATAATAATTAAAATGGCAAAGATCAAGGACAAAAACAGACTTTTAAAAGCAGCTAGAGAGAAGAAAAAGATCACATACAAAGGAAAACCCATCAAGCTATCATCAGATTTCTCAACAGAAACCTTACAGGCCAGAAGGGAGTGGCATGATATCCTTAATGCAATGAAGCAGAACGGCCTTGAACCAAGAATACTCTACCCAGCAAGTTTATCATTTAAATTTGAAGGATTAAACAATTCCCAGATAAGCAAAAGCTGAGAGAATTTACCTCCCACAAACCACCTCTACAGTGCATTTTGGAGCAACCCCTCTAGATGGAAGTATTCATAAGGCTTAATAGATATCACCCAAGGGATAGACAAAGAGTACAGAATATGATTCATAACATACAAAGAATGGAGGAGGAACAAAAAGGAGGAAAAAAGAAGAAGCTTTACATTGTGTTTGTAATAGCATAGGAAGTGAGTTAAATTACACTGTTAGATATTAAGGTAATTACCCTTGAACCTTTGGTAACCACGAATCTAAAGCCTGCAATGGCAATAAGTACATACCTATCGATAATCACCCTAAATGTAAATGGTCTGAATGCACCAATCAAAAGATATAGAGGTACTGAATGGATAAAAAAACAAGACCCATCTATGTGCTGCCTACAAAAGACTCACTTCAAACCCAAAGACATACACAGACTGAAAGTAAAGGGATGGAAAAAGATATTTCATCCAACTAATAGAGAAAAAAGCAGGAGTTGCAGTACTTGTATGAGACAAAATAGACTTCAAACAAAGAAAGTCACAAAAGACAGAGAAGGACATTACATAATGACAAAAGGGTCAGTCCATCAAGAGAATATAAATATTATAGATATCTATGCACCCAACACAGGATAACCTACATATCTGAAACAAATACTAACAGAATTAAAGGGGGAAATAGAAGGCAATGCACTCATTTTAGGAGACTTCAACACTCCACTCACTCCAAAGGACAGATCAACAAGACAGAAAATAAATAGAGACAGAGGCACTAAACAACATGTTAGAACAGATGGATCTAACAGACTTCTACAGAACTCTACACCCAAAAGCAAGAGAATACACATTCTGCTCAAGTGCACATGGAAGATTTTCAAGAATAGATCATATATTAGGCCACAAAAAGAACCTCAGTAAATTCAAAAAGACTGAAATTGTACCAACCAGCTTCTCAGATCACAAATATATGAAACTAGAAATAAATTACACCAAGAAAACAAAAAAGCCCACAAACACATGGAGGCTTAATAACATGCTCCTAAATAATCAATGGATCAATGACCAAATAAAAACAGAGATCAAGCAATATATGGAGACAAATGACAACAATAATTCAACACCACAATATCTGTGCGATGCAGTGAAGGCTGTGCTAAGAGGGAAATATATCGCAATACAGGTCTACCTCAGGAAAGAAGAACAATCTCAAAAGAACAGTCTAAACTCACAATTAGTGAAACTAGAAAAGGAAGAAAAAATGAGGCCCAAAGTCAGTAGAAGGAGGCACATAATAAAGAGTAGAGCAGAAATAAATAATACTGAGAAAAATAAAACAATAGAAAGAATCAGTGAAAGCAAGAGATGGTACTTTGAGAAAATAAACAAAATAGATAAACCTCTAGCTAGAATTATCAAGAAAAAAACAGAGTGTACACACATTAACAGAATCAGAAAGGAGAAAGGAAAAATCACTATGGACACCACAGAAATACAAAGAGTTATTAGAGAATGCTATGAAAAAGTACATGCCTACTAACTGCATAACCTAGAAAAGTGGACAAGTTTCTAGAAAAATAAAACCTTCCAAGGCTGACCCAGAAAGAAACAGAAAATCTGAACAGACCAATTAACAGCAACGAAATTGAATTGGTAATCAAAAACCTACCTAAGGAAAAAACCTCTGGACAAGATGGCTTCACCCCTGAATCTTATCAGACATTTAGTGAAAACCTAATACCCATCATCCTTAAAGTTTTCCAAAGAGTAGAAGAGGGAATACTTCCAAACTCATTCTATGAGGCCAGCACCTCTCTAATACAAAAACCAGGCAAAGACACCACAAAAAAAAGAGAATTACAGACCAATATCCCTGATGAACATAGATGCAAAAATACTCGACACAATATTAGCACACTGAATTCAAAAATCCATCAAAAAGATCATCCATCATGATCAAGTAGGATTTATTCCAGGGATGCAAGGATGGTACAACATTCAAAAAATCCATCATCATCCACCACATCAATAAAAGGAAGGACAAAAACCACATGATCATATCCATAGATGCTGAAAAAGCATTTTACAAAATTCAACATCCATTCGTGATAAAAACTCTCAACAAAATGGGTATAGAGGGCAAGTACGTCAACATAATAAAGGCCATATATGGTAAACCCACAGCCAATATTATACTTAACAGCGAGAAGCTGAAAGCTTTTCCTTTAAGATTGGGAACAAGACACGGATGCCCACTCTCCCCACTTCTATTTAACATAGTACTGGAGGTCCTAGCCACAGCAGTCAAACAACACAAAGAAATAAAAGGCATCCAGATGGTCAAGGAAAAAGTCAAACTGTCCCTGTTTGCAGATGACATGATATTGTACATAAAAATCCCTAAAGATTCCACTCAAAAACTACTAAATCTAATATCTGAATTCAGCAAAGTTGTGGGATACAAAATTAATACACAGAAATCTGTTTCATTCCTATACACTAATGGTGAACTCACCAAAAGAGAAATCAGGAAAACAATTCCATTCACAGTTGTATCAAAAAAAAAAAATACCCAGGAATAAACCTAACCAAGGAAGTGAAAGACCTGTACTCTGAAAACTATGAGACACTCATGAGAGAAATTAAAGAAGATACCAATAAATGGAAACACATCCCATGCTCATGGATAGGAAAAATTAATATTGTCAAAATGGCCATCCTGCCGAAAGCAATCTACAGATTCAATGTAATCCCTATCAAAATACCAACATCATTCTTCGATGAACTAGAGAAAATCATTCTAAAATTCATATAGAAACACAAAAGACCCCAAATGGCCAAAGCAATCCTGAGAAGGAAGAATAAAGCTTGGGGGATTATGCTTCCCAACTTCAAGCTCTACTACAAAGCCATAGTAATCAAGACAATTTGTTATTGGCACAAGAGCAGACCAATAGACCAATGGAACAGACTAAAGAGCCCTGATAGAAACGCAGCCATATATGGTCAATTAATATACGATAAAGGAGCCATGGATATACAATCGGGAAATGACAGCCTCTTCAACAACTGGTGTTGGCAAAACTGGACAGCTACATGTAAGAGAATGAAACTGGATTATTGTTCAACCCCATACACAAAAGTAAACTTGAAATGGATCAAAGATCTGAATGTAAGTCATGAAACCATAAAACTCTTAGAACACAACATAGGCAAAAATCTCCTGAATATAACCTTGAGCAACTTCTTTCTGAACACATCCCCTCAAGCAAGGGAAACAAAAGCAAAAATGAACACATGGGACTACATCAAACTAAAAAGTTTCTGTACGGCAAAGGGCACCATCAACAGAACAAAAAGACATCCTACAGTATGGGAGAATACATTTGTAAATGACATATCTGACAAGGGGTTAACATCCAAAATATATAAAGAACTTACACGCCTCAACACCCAAAAAGAAAATAACCTGATTGAAAAATGGGCAGCAGATGTGAAGAGACAGTTCTCCGAAGAAGAAATTCAGATGGCCAACAGGCACATGAAAAGATGCTCCACATCACTAATAATCAGGGAAATGCAAATTAAAACCACAATGAGATATCACCTCACACCAGTAAGGATGGTCAGCATCCAAAAGACTAAGAACAACAAATGCTGGCGAGGATGCAGCGGAAGCGGAACCCTCCTACACTGCTGGTGTGAAAATAAACACAAGTATCAGAAAGCAATAGGGGTAGGGAAACATCAAAATCTCTGATGAGGAGAGCCACAGTAAATGAAAGAATATGTTTCCTTTCTGAGCTTTATAGAAAAAAGGCAAAGAAACATACAAAATATAATACAGCTCTCAATGTCTACCAGAAAAGCAATCCACTTAATAAGGAGAAATAAGGTTTTTCTTCAATCTAAGCAATAAGTGGAATTCACCACTAGGATCTTCATGCAAGACAAACTGAGTAAATAAAGAATTTGTTAATAATTTCCTCTATAATGATCTTATTAGGTTATTTTCAAATAATCCCTTTCTTTTTAAAGACTTAAGGGAAACAGCTTTTGAGGTGTTTGATTAACATATAAGCCACGGGGTCAAACTGCTAGTGGCTATATCTCTATTAACTTGTACCAGATATGATTCAAGTTATGACAATAGGACTCAAAAAAGAGAATTTTGACTCAAGCTGAGTGGGAGGGGACAGTGGGTTACATGATGGCAGAGGTGGGATTTAAAGATTATCTATTCTTTCTGCTGTTGTTCCCTGGGTTCCTCCCTTTCTAAGCCCAGGTTCTATAATTTCTCCTTGAATTCCCTAAGATATTGCAAGAATCTTCTTAAAAAATTCCACTTTTGTAAAGTTAGTTTGTGTTGGTTCCTTTAATTTGTAATCAAAGTCCTTAATGAATATAATTTCAGATTTATTAATCATAATTAAGTCTACTTACAGAGTACCTGAATCAATATACCTCTTGCTTACCAACCAGTTGTAGCTTACTAGTTGATGTACACTTACTCTGAGGCAGTCGCGATCAGCCTTTCTTAGATCCGACAGAGAAAAAAGCAAATGTCTTAGAGATAATATCTAAATAGGAATTGGCATAGCAGGGGGTATACTAATCAAGGTTTTAATGTACTCTGCCTTTTTGCAATTTCTAACAAATCGACAGCACTAACATTAACAGAGAAGTTACATGCAAACAATGACGGCAAAGATGTATATAATTTATTGAACACCAATCTTGTAACACATTTTGCACACTGTCTTTTGCATAAACCTTGTCTTTTCTTAAAAACAAATTCTTGGGGTGGGTGTTAATTAGGATTGGACAGCCTTTTTTCCTTTAAATTCTATATCTTTTATGATATAAGAATCAAATAGACATTAAAATATCAGGTTTGGGAGTGGGGGGGTGGTCACATAGTCTAGTGTGGGCCCAAGGACAATAAGGTCTTTTTACTCCTTCCTCCTGGATCCATGTTACCCACCGGGTTGTGGTAACTGATTAACAGCAGTTTCCTCCTTGACACTCACCTCTATCTTTTCACTGCAGGAGTACAGACTAGAGTTTCTTTTGACCTGGTCCTTTGCAGTTGAAAATCTGCAAAGAACAGGCCAAATTAAACCTTAAAAAAAAGCAGAAGGTGGTTTTGAAGATTAAGTGGTCTTTTCTAACCCAAAGTGAGAAAACTCACCCACTCCTGCTTCTCTGTGAATGCAGTAAGATGTGGAAAAAGAACTGAAGTGCTGCCCTGGTATCACTGCCTCCTAAACAGTGGAGTCCTCTTCTCTACCATGTCACTCCTAATAGGATTATTATTTCTATTTGAGAAAAATGCATCAAAAATCCTAAATACTTTGCCCAAGTGGGTTTGAAATCAAACATACTATTTGAGTCCAAAGCCCATAATGGAATGTTTTAAAGTTATCTCACTCTAAGGACATTTCAGAGTAATAAATAGGGCCCAAGTACGGGAATGATGAGTTTAGACAGAAAAAGGACAAAAGCAAAATAAGAACATATGTACATTTAATTAAAATTGGGAGAGGCAGCCCAGTAGGTGGATGCGCTGTCTTGGCAGCAAGATAGTCAGGCTCCAGCCCTGCCTCCACCAATCATCTGTGTGCTGTGACCTCCCTGAAACCATGGGCACTCATTTCCCTCACGTTAAAGATACCTGAAAATGCCATGAAGGAGTTAAGCAAATCAATCATTTCTAGTTTGCCTTCTTTGCTTTGGTCGTCTCTCTCTTTTAAATGGTCTTCTAAAAGTATGGGAGAGTAGAAAATGCCCAAGATAACTTAGTCAAAAAAAATCAAGCGTTTTGCTCATTTGATCTCATCAACTCTTTAAATAATCTGGGATGAATTACTGAGTCAGCACCTTGCCTTCTTCTCTCCTTTCTCTAACAATAATCTTTCTCCCGGTGGCTACAGTAATGCCTTACATCTAAGAAACACTCAAAAGTTTACCCAATTTAATTGAAGGGATTTCCTTAGCCAGGGACATTATATAGCAATGCTTCAAAGAGAAGGTCAGCCTTTTGAAATAATATAGGTTCAGGATAGTAGTGACAGAGGTAACAAAAAAATAGTCAAATTCTGGATATTTTAAAAATCAAAATCCAACAGGCTTAACTGAGTGACTGGGTTACTCTCATATAAGATATGAAGAAAAGAATGTGTCATTAGCATATTCCCCAAATATTTCTTTTCTCCATTCTTCAGAGCACATGGTAAAATTTTCTCTGTGATCAGATGTTTTTTTTATTCCGATCAGTGAGTAGAAGTGCCTCCCGGGCCCAGCACTTCACCGTAGGTGGCCTCAACGGCAGCTTTTCTGTCCCCTTCAGTTAGTGCCAATATTAATTGTTTGAGATGGTGAGCCCTTCACTAAATGAGAAAGGTTCCCTAGCTGACTCATGATAAACATGTAGTATGAGAGAGAATTTGGTCATTTAAAGCACTAAGATTTGGAGGTTGATTCTTACAGCATAATAGCTTAAGTCTCCTTACTGATAAAAATCCCCCTTGAAGTAAAATGCCGCTCTAATAAAACCTAGGTTAGCATTGGTTATGACCTGGATAGTGTAAAGAGGAAAAAGTGAAATTCAAGGGTAGAAAGATGGCAGTTCAGGTTACAAAAGTATAGCATTTGGTAAAAATGTCACTTGTGGTGACTTGCAATTCAGATAATATACCCAATGAACTTGTAATGACTTTATAGGAAAAACAACATCAGTAGTATGTATTGGCTGCTACTGCAGCCTTTGCAGGATATTACAAAATATTAGTAAAATAAGACGAGTTTGCCAGCAGGAATGAAAAGATTAGGGCAGGTCTGAAATTGGGGTATTTGTAGCACTGGTAAAAAGCAACCATAAAAGAAAACAGTAAATAAAAAATATATTTGTCTAAAAAACCTTAGATGCCAAAGGCCTATCAAATTCAGGGGCAAGGATCAAACCAAGAGCTGGGTCATCACATTTTTTAAGATATCTGAATGAATTAACAGATCAAATGAATTAAGGTGGTATTAAGGGAAACCCTAGCAGTTCTACAAAGTGCCCCTGGAAAAGATATTAAAAATGTGGTTCCCCCACCAAAGTCTCATAGGCTCAAGATACTTACAATATTGGCAAGAAAAAAAAGTAAACATGTATCACTGTGGATAAAATTGCAGTATTTCCAGAATCTCTCGCCTGGCTTCAGTGCTATCTCCATATGAACAGGCATTTCCCAGGGGTGCAGAGAAGTAGTCCATCTCTGTATCAGTGGGTAAGTACGTGGGCAAGCCAGGGCTTATCTGCACCTGAGAGGTTGGGGAGAGTCTTCCCTCACTTCTGCCACAGCAGGAGAGAGACGTGGGATGACTCCTTGTAAGCAATAACTGGGTTTTAAACTTTTATTTCTCCCTTTGACTGATTTCGGGTTCAAAGGCTTGCCCTGGGATTTCCCTTCCCGGATTTACAATCACAAACAGAACCATGAGTTTGGTCGTTGGTACATGCTTCTTACTGGAATCAAATAGAGAAAAGCTAAATACATTTCTGAGTGGGATATTTTGGTTAAAAAACAATCAAATGCACCCATCAGTTTGGACTTAAAAGACACTACAACTGTTTAAAATTTAAAAATGATCCATGGGCCCTTACACTTCTGCAGGTAAGGAGCAAGCGGAGATACCTGCTCAGTCACCAACAGGAGAATATTCTCCCTTGTTCTTCCAGATATGGCCAACCAGGATAACAGAGAAAAGGGAAACCCCAGGAGCATAATGCTGAGAGTCATAAAAAATATTGACCTTGAGAGCTCCAGAAAGCAGATTAAGGGCCTAATTAAGCAATATTCTTCATGCCCAGGACAGGAGACCTTAAAATTTTGGATCAGTGGGATTTTGTACATTCATCTCTTTATGAATGGAAGTATTTATTGTGGTTCCCAAATTGTTTATTAGTTTTTTGATGGCATAAAACTTTTTCTAGTTCATAGGATCCTGGATCTAAAGCAGCCACATTAGAACTTACTTTAGGGACTACCATGTATCAACTAGCGATGCTGGACTTTGAGCTTGAAGGAGTGAGTGAGCGATTCTTCTGATCTGTCTTTCTTAGAGAGGTGGTGGACTCCATGTGGAGTTAATGCAAGGAGAAAAGTGAATCACATATTTGGTAGCAGGAAGAGTGTTTGTTTTAGTCATCAGTTCTACATCCGCAATTTTCTACGTCCACAAAGTTTTCGCCACTTCCAGATCATTTCTGTGATTCTCCTCCTGGTTTCCCAAGCTGTCTTTTCCCTCTGGCATAGAGGTTGGAAATTTTAAGAAGGTAAGTAGGCCGTCATTCTGGCTCCATGAATGAATACAATGACAAAGTCTCCCACTTACACTGGGTCTTAGGTAAGGAAGTTTCAGCAAAAGGTTAACTTTTGTTATTTAAGCCACAAGAATGGGGGTTGTTTATTACCACAGTATTAAATGCCTATTCTGATAGATTTAGGAAAAAATATCAGTATTTGTTGCAGTAAATAATTTGTTTTATTATAATTATGGTAAAATTACATGTGTTTTTATTATTGCTGGTAGATAGTATAATTGGTTAAGTCAATGTTAATAGAAGGTCTTAATTTCTTAAGAGATTCTACATTTTTTATTTTTACTGAAATTCATATTTCCTAATTTTTTTCTTAATCATTCCTTTCTTTAAAAAAATAAAATAAAATGATTATGTGACAAAATTACTCAGCACCACTGATACATGTTAATCAGACAGGTATCTGCTTTATTGTAAAAGAACCTTACTTTAGAGCAACCAAGTCAACAGTGTTAGAGCAATTCCTTTCAGAATAGTCATAGACTTAGACTGACACATAATCTTTTTTTCTTCTATAACAGTATCCTCCAAGATTTAAAACATAATAGGGAACTTCACTGAAATCAAAAAAAGAGCAACGTAACTACAGACTACAGATATTCTTTGGAGTTAGGATCAAGCATTTATTTCAATAAATACCACTACAGAGAAGGAAATAGATGAAACTACAAAGACTAATACCCTTTGGGGCAGCCAAAATTTTATGAGTCTCTTAAGAACAATGTCACCTAATGCTATTTCTTTCATCCTAGTGGTGACAGCATCTTTTCACTACCTATGGAATATTCTTTATTTGGAGATATAACTTTGAGAAGCCTAAATCATCCTTGATCCAAGATCCAGCAATAATAGTGAAAACAATCAGCTTTTCTGCTCAATCTACTTTCTGGCAAAAAGGTAAATAATTCTGATGAGATTATTTTTTTATTTCAGATCATAATGATCACTCTGTGATGACATTATGTGATCAGTAAGCCAATGAGTTGGTTTATACGAGGAGTTAGGTAAAAACAAAGCTTTTTTAACTCTTTGGATTTCTTAACTGGCCATCATCAAGTCATCAGAATAAAAAAGATTAATTTAATTCAGCTAAAATTTCTTTGGATGTAGTCTGAAACTACCCAGTGCCATCAGATAGTTCGTTAAAATATTGCAAACAAGGCAACGGGATGTTAATTCATCCAATTACTTGAAAAAGGACAATAATGATGCATTAAGGCTTTAAGTCAGAGAGGCCTTGGAAAGGTAATTTCGCAGTCTCTTTCTTCTGTTAAATGCTGTAATAACATCAACCAGAAACACTGGCCATGAATGTGAATGAGATGGTGCATATAACACACTAGGGCTAGTGATAAGTGTTCAACAAACGACAACTGCTATTACCTCATGATAGATTAAAAAACACAGGGATGGTGGCATGAGAGGTGAGACAGAGAACTCCTCCCAAAACCACACATAGTGTGAAAATACAGTTAATACAACTAACCCTAAAACAGCAACAGGAAAGAACGCTGCACCAGACTGCATACAGACCTCATGAACAGAGCAGACCTCATGAAAATGGGTAACATATAAAAGCCTTGATCCAGTGGGACCCGAGCCCTTCCCCCACCCCAGCTCACTGGCGGGAGGAAGAGAAACAGAGCGGAGAAGAGGGTGGAAGCCTGGGACTGCTGAACACCTAGTCGTAGAGATTATACTTAACAGCGAGAAGCTGAAAGCATTTCCTTTAAGATAGGGAACAAGGCGAGGATGCCTGCTCTCCCCACTTTTATTCGACATCTGGAGGTCCTAGCCATGCCAATCAGACAACACAAAGAAATAAGATGTAACCAGATTGGTAAGGAAAAAGTCAAACTGTCCGTGTTTGCAGATGACATGATATTGTACATAAAAAAACCCTGAAGAATCCACTCCAAAACTACTAGATCTAATATCTGAAGTCAGTAAAGTTGAGGGATACAAAATTAATACACAGAAATCTGTTGCATCTCTATACACCAATGGTAAACTAGCAGAAATAGAAATCAGGAAAACAATTCCATTCACAATCGTATCCAAAAGAATAAAATACCTTGGAATAAACCTATCCAAGGAGGTGAAAGACTTATACTCTGAAAATACAAGACACTCATGAGAGAAATTGAAGAAGATGCCAATAAATGGAAACACATCCCATGCTCATGGATGGGAGGAGTTGGAATTGTCAGGGTGGCCATCCTGCCTGAGGCAATCTGCAGATTCAATGTGGTCCGTATCAGGACACCAACGGCATTCTTCAGTGAACTAAAGCAAATAGTTCTAAAATTCATATGGAACCACAAAAGACACCGAATAGCCAAAGCAATTCTGAGAAGGAGAATAAAGTGTGGCAAATTATGCTCCCCAACTTCAAGCTCTACTACAAAGCCACAGTAATCAAGACAATTTGGTACTGGCACAAGAACGGACCCATAGACCAATGGAACAGACTAGAGAGCCCAGATACAAACCCAAGCATATATGGCTAATTAATATATGATAAAGGAGGCATGGATATACAATGGGGAAATGACAGCCTCTTCAACAGCTGGTGTTGGCAAAACTGGACAGCTACATGTAAGAGAATGAAACTTTATTATTGTCTAACCCCATACACAAAAGTAAACTCAGAATGGATCCAAGACCTGAATGTAAGGCATGAAACCATAAAACTCTTAGAAAAAAACATAGGCAAAAATCTCTTGGACATAAATATGAGCAACTTCTTCATGAACCTATCTCCCCGGGCAAGGGAAACAAAAGCAAAAATGAACAAGTGGGACTATATCAAACTAAAGAGCTTCTGTACAGCAAAGGACACCATCAATAGAACAAAAAGACATCCTACAGTATGGGAGAATATATTCATAATTGACATATCCAATAAGGGGTTGACATACAAACTTTATAAAGAGCAAGCACCTCAACAAACAAAAAGCAAATAAGCCAACTAAAAAATGGGCAGAGGAGCTGAATAGATACTTTTCCAAAGAAGAAATGCAGATGGCCAACAGACAGACGAAAAGATGCTCCACATCACTAATCACTGGAGAAATGCAAATTAAAAGCACAATGAGATATCACCTCACACCAGTTAGGATGGCCGCCATCCAAAAGACAAACAACAACAAATGTTGGTGAGGATGTGGAGAAAGGGAGCCTTCCTACACTGCTGGTGGGAATGTAAATTAGTTCAACCATTGTGGAAAGTAGTATGGAGGTTCCTCAAAAAACTCAAAATAGAAATACCATTTGACCCAGGAATCCCACTCCTAGGAATTTACCCTAAGAATGCAACAGCCCAGTTTGAAAAAGACAGATGCACCCCTATGTTTATCACAGCACTATTTACAATAGCCAAGAAATGGAAGCAACCTAAGTGTCCATGAGTAGATGAATGCATAAAGAAGATTTGGTACATATACACAATGGAATATTATTCAGCTATAAGAAAAAAACAAATCCTACCATTTGCAACAACATGGTTGGAGCTAGAAGGTATTATGCTCAGTGAAATAAGCCAGGTGGAGAAAGACAACTACCAAATGATTTCACTCATCTGTGGAGTATAAGAACAAAGAAAAACTGGAGGAACAAAACAGCAGCATACTCACAGAACCCAAGAATGGACTAACAGTTACCAAAGGGAAAGGAACTGGAAAAGATGGGTGGGAAGGGAGGGATAAGGGGGAAAAAGGAGTATTACAATTAGTACACATAATGTAGTTGTGGGCGGGATACAGGGAAGGCAGTATAACACAGAGAAGACAAGTAGTGATTCTATAGCATCTCACTACAGTGATGGGCAGTGACTGTAATGGAGTATGTGGTGGGGACTTGATAATGGGGGAGTCTTGTAACTATAATATTGCTCATGTAATTGTACATTAATAATAGCAAAATAAAAAATATAAAATAGCACAGGAAGGTTTAATTATGATGGTCTTATATCAGAGTCATAACAAGTAATACTCTGAAGTTTTAGTTGGTGGTTAAGTTTTTCAGAGCATGGATCATGGTTCATATAAATTTTAGGTGCTTCAGACCAAGGACCATATCTTGTACAAAGTAGGTATTTAATAAATGTTTGACAAGTGACGGGATTTTCACAAATATGAAACTTAAATTTATGTCCATCTTGCATTTTTCTTGCAAGATTTTTGTGGTGGTGGTAGGCTTTTTTTTTACCTTAAGACTACTGATTTTATAAAGTTCTCATGTCGGTAAAGATAGGAAGGTATAGATATGAGAGAAGGGATTGGTTGCTCACTTAGAAACTCTGATTTTGTTGGCCATATACTGGTGGATGGCATAAAATATTCTCCCATATTTAGAAGCTAGTCAAACTATAATCCAAACTTTGGGGTTTCTAAATTTATTCTTACTTGGCAAAAAGAATATTTACATTTTCTAAAGGACTTAAAATGCTCAAACAGTTGCAAACAACTCTTGGAAGGAAGATTTTAATGAGTCAAATGTAAATATATGTAAATAAATTAAACCCACACAAATTAACTTTCCATACAAGTATTTATAATTAAGAGAAAAGCTGTCTGACAGCAGAAATTTAGGTTTTGCTTAGCTTTTGTTAGCCAAAAGAAACAAATTATGTCCAAGATTATCCTGAATCTATTATGTAGATATGTAGAAATATTTCTGTGTCCTTGGGCGTCCACTGGCAGAGCTAAGGACAAACCCAACCTGCAGAGGTACCCATTAGCATCCAGTTAGTCCATGTTTTATAGGTTTTCTTCCCGCCCCCACCATTTCAGTGCAGCAGCTAATGAGAAAATAGACTAAGTCAAGAAAGCTTAACCTGAGGCAAAAACAGAAAGCTTATATATAATCCCCTTTCTCCTCCAAGTCACTACTCCTTACTCCTAAAACTTGTAGGTACACCAGCCCTAGGCAAATCTGTCCTCAAGGCAGCCAAAATCAGTCTGTTCTTTATTTCTATTTTAACATAGAGAACAATTTTTTTAAAACTAGGTATCTCTAACATCATCATCCTTTCTTCAGATTTCTTCTCAACACCTACTTGGCTTTGTCTCTTTTGCATGTCTCACTTCATGACTTCCTAAGAACCCTTTCCTTAACTGAATCTTGATTATTAATTCTAAGTTACACTCAGAAATTCCCCATAAGTAACAGTTCTTCAGAATAGTTTGTGTTTTGCACACAACCATTAATAAAATGACAAGGGAAAAACAAATTTAAGGTTCCTCTTAATACCTGGGTCCCAGGAGCATCAAAGCATAAATGATGACATCGAGGACAATCTCCTCTGTTTTCTGGACAATCCCTGTGTCTTCCTCTCCCTGAGATAACCTAGAGGCACTCCTGCTCTGGAGGGTCACTGCTTAATACTGGGGATAGTATGAAAACTAACATAGACAACTGTGAGAGTTCCGAAGCTCAGAGTTCAACGTTTCCTAACCAGAAGCTCCTTTCCTTACAGTGAGGAGCAGGTGCTCTCTGCCCCCTCCCGCAGCTTCTCTACAGAAGTGTAAATCGGGATGGGACTAGGGCCCCTCTCCTGCAGCATTTTCCACTGGGCATCTAACTGCACCCCAGCTGAGCACTCCTCTCTGTGGGATGAAGTTTCAGAGTCCTGCTGACTCTTTGCTTATGTCTTCTTCCTCAAAAAAACCATTCTTCAACTTTAATGAAGTAAGTCCCTATTATCTGGCTTTGCAAATATTCTTTCCCCCATCAAGATTATCTAGACTACCATCTCATCTAATGCAAGATCTCTATCTACAGCAGCTTCAACAGATTTCTTACATCTTCAATGACTTTCTATTGCCTGTTTACTCACTGTCGTTTATTACAAACAAATTATTAACTACCCACAAGTACACAGTAAAGGCCCTTTGCTAGTATACAGCAATTAATAATATAGGCACAGTACCATAGCATTCAAAATCCTCAGTGGTCTGAGAACAATCTACATTTTTCAGCTTCATCTCTCGCTAGTGAAAAGAGACTAACATGCACAAGCACCTGTTACAATCCAGGTACCATACATTTAATTTTCATAGTTTTTTAAATCATCCCAATAATACCACGAAGGAGGCATACATGAAGATAGGAATTTACTCAAATACTGTCAACCTCCTTGTGGACTTGATTCTCAGTATTGGCTTTGTTTTTCCCAATTCCTATTGCCAAAAAGAGAAAAAGAAAAGACAAGAAAAAAAAATAACCTGAGGTTTTAAAGGTTCTTTTCTTATGTGTTATCACTAACCTAGTAAGTGGCAAAACAGAATCAGAAATAGGTTTTCCCGCTTCCGGTGTCCATGAGCTTCCTACTGTACCATGTAGCACCTGTGCCTGGCACCGAATAGGTGTTTGATAAAGATTGTTTAAGAAGTGGATGACTAGATAAATAAAATTAAAAGGCAACATTATTTTGCCATTTTAAAACTGCTTTTGATCTGAGGCTTTTGGAAATTTTTACATTATTCTCTGTACAAAATAAATTAAACATGTTCTCCAGCAATTTCTGAAACATACATTGAAAGATCATTTTTCTCTAGATTTTCAGTGATCTCAGAAATTGTTTTCAAATTACCCTGTGTTCCCGTCTTCTGCCTTTAATAAATGGATTGCCAACTACCACAAACCATTAGCTTTAAAGTGGATAAAAATGTTGCTTGACTCATAGGTTGGCTGGGCTGTAGAAGTGTGAAGGCAATGTAAGGCCACTGATGAATTTTATTTACTGACTTAAGGGAAAAAATCATCACTTAATTTATAAGGCCTGACCTAGATGAAACCCCAAGAGCCAGGCTTTTACTTGAGAATGCACATCAGTGTCTTTAAATTCGATTAGTGTGATTTTCCAAGACATAACCACGGCTCCCAGCAAAGTGTCCAACCACTGGAAACACAATCAATCATGCCAGGCATCGTAAGCTTAATGCAAGCTTCCCAAGTGCATCGTAGAGACGGGGAAAAAGACAGGAATAAGAAAAAAAAGGTAAAGCCTTGCTAAGTAAACATAATTCACACACAGAATTTAAAATTGCCCTTCTCCCATCCAGTGGAAGACTTCACACTGATGATAAATAGTGGAGATTTGATACCTGACCAGATCTCCTCTGGAGATATCCTTTGACAAGATAAGGGGCTAAACAAAGAAAAAAAATCCAAGTGGTATCTTCTCATATTGGTATACAAATAATATAGCCAATAGATTAACCTTTCTCCCCCCACAGTTGTAAAGCACCTTCAAGAGCATTCTCTCACAAACAAGGTAAACAAATGAAGTGAATAATTTGCCTGCAGTAACAGAACTCACTGCAAGAGAGCTGGAATTCAAAGTAAAGTCTCTGGACTCAAACAGTTCAGAATTTTGATCACTCTGTCATGTAAGGTCCTAAGATACACAAGTCACTGTGCTAGCTTGGGATAAGAAGAAAGAAGTATACATTTCTTGCTGTCCATGAGGTTATAACTAAAATGATGTTCTCTTAGAGTTGGAAGGGCCTTTACAGATAATCTACCCTAGACCTTTGATAGTTTGTAGCTGAAGAAACTAAGGCTACATAAATAAAAAGGTTTATTTAAGGTTTCACACCACAAAGTCTGGTCTAAAATTCAGTTGTTGTAAGTCTTTGCCCATTTTCCCCCTACTTCACCCCGAATAAGTCATCTTCCTGGGTTAGAGTAGAGTAGCCCTGACTCAAGGTAGATCAGAGATGTGGCTACATCTGTTGAGTTGATGTTAAGTAGTATTATTCAGCCCATATACACCCCAGTTTACAGGAAGGCTGAGAAGCCTCCTGGGTGAATGATACAGCCAAACCCACAGCAGGGCTTTGATGTCACAGTGTAACTGACAGAAAGGAGATACATCCAAAGGAACCAAACTACCAGAGGAGACGGAAGGATGCCTCTTTCTCCCCACCCCCTAAGGGTTTCCTATGTGGTGTAGGTACCAGGTACAATGAACCACACTGAGCCATAGAGATTAAAGGCTGAGAGAGAAGTAGTTCAGGAGGGAGCAGGGGCTCAGACTCACTTCTCTGAATGTGTTATCCCAGGGAACCCCAAAGTACTTGAGAGAACATTGAGCTCAGAAATGGGCACTGAACTCCCATTGCTACAAAAACAGTGGCTAATAAGATTCAAGTAATATTGTTATGACCTTGCTGATGTACACAAACTAGTAATCCTTGAATAGCTTCAGTTCACTTTTTTAAAGAATCTAAAATAAGACTAGGACATGCTTAATAAAAAGTAAGCAATGGCTTTAGAGGCTTGGTGTCATGGAATTATAGAGTGGCTTCATTTGAGAGCTGAGCTGACCAGAAATGGCTACAATTATCAGAAAGATCAGTTTATGGAACAAATGATGAAACCGAAGAACAAGGCTGAATAATGGAACCCCATAAGCTTCAACATTTCTTTTGTATTCTTGGTCATATCAGTGAATTCTTACTTTTAACCCACATTAGAAAAACATCCTAAATCTTCTAAGATTCCATATAAAGGCTTCCTTCTTAAAGCATTATATGACATATAATTTTTAAAGTGAATTTAAATATCAAGACATCATCTGAGATGATTAGAGAACCCTTGAGGAATAAAACCTAGGTCTGGAAGTTGCACGAGTTAAATACTCCTTGGTGAGTTATTTATTTCTAGTCTGTCTCTAAAACAATATTTCTAGGTTTAGAATTGACTCTCTCTATACACTGGTAGGAAAGAATTTTATAACTGGAGAAAATACCAGAGATAATCCAACTTTTTTTTAAATCTGAAGTAAATACCAAAAATCTTACACAGAGCTCTAGAAATACCTATGGCCACAACATCCACAGTCCCTGATTTATAAAACCCCCATTAATGACTTTAATGTATATCTCTGATTGCATAGGTTTTAATCCACCCTCCTCCCAACATACCAGCCACAGCAAATGAGTAAGCAGACATAGCTTGAAATACCTTAAATGTACACCAGTCCCATTTTTGCACAGCTTTAATTATTTGAGAATTCTTCAATAAGCTAATTAACATTCCATTTCTCTGTATTTTCCAGCTGCTTATCCTGGTTTAAGAGCAATACAGAAAAGGTCATTCCCTCCACTGTAAATCATCCCAACTTATAAAACTTACATATAAGCACAGCACAATTTGCAGAAATAATCTGACTCATGTCAGAAATGGTATTAGAACTTGAGTCTTCAAACCTTATTCTTATGCTCTGCCCACTATGTAGGTTGAATTCTAAATTGCCTTTCACCACAAAAATGCTATGAGCTTCTTCCATATCTTAAGGCTGTGGTTCACAACCTGATCAAACTCAGTTCCCCTTTACATGAGAAGAATTTTAACTCACTTTTGCTCTCCTAAAATGAAATCCATGGATAATGCAATATATTAACATACATAACATTTTTAAAAAGCAATGTAATTTTCATACAAAGTAATATATTTTAAAATACTCTGTATTTCAATATAAATGTCTGGGCCTAACTACAACAGCTTAGTAGAAGGACTGCACATATGTGTAGAACCTCTGGGAATGTGATGGTTGCAGGTGTGTTGTGATATCATGAGCAGCACAGCAGAAAGTACTCTACTTTTCTAAATGATGAATGACTCCAGGTAAAGAATAAAATAAAATACAACCTTCCCTGATTCTCACAACTGCAGCATTCCTGGAAAATCACTTATGTTTAAACTATGCAAAATTGTTTTGCATTTGTATGCAAAATGGAGTTTGTTTCTCAGCTCAAAAACTATAAACAAGTGTTTCACGCACATTAATGTCCTGTGGAACATTCAAAAGTTGTAAGGGAATAGATACAATTTATTTTTTAAGTCTCTGAGCATTAAAGAAGGCAGCTGACATCTCCAGTGCTGCCCATTAAATGCCAGTAGTGCCGCGGCCAATTACTAGAACAATGAATGTCACCCCAACACATTTGCAAAATGTCCCAAGGGAAGGGAAACACCCTCATAGAAAACCACAATATAAGAAATAATTGCAAGAACTACAAGAGATCTGATACTGATTTCTACATAAGCTTACATCAATATTCAAAGAGAAGATCAAATCAGCAAACATCCCTTTTGTCATTTGAGGAATATTTAAACTGGATCTTCACAGCTAAGAGTCACAAAGCACGTTGGTGGCACTCAGGGCTCCTGACTTCAGCTTTAATCCTCATCCTCAGTAATGATATGCTGAAATCAGTTTGAAGGTGTATGGCAAATATTTGGGGGGTTTTGTTGAAAACAAAGATTTAAACTATTGAAGTTTGACATGTTTTCCCATTTTTATGAGCCAACAAATTACTGTATTATACAATGCTGGTATATAAAGTAGGAATTTCACATTACTAGTGAGTGTCCTGCTTTGCCTTCCATACTAACAAAACTATTGTTAATAAAGCCCGTTTTCCTTCTTTAAGTAGACTTATATTCATAATAAATTACTTTTTATGATTACCTTAATCCCAAATTTTATATTTGCTCTAAGACTTACTGAATGGTTTTGACAAATTGACCAGTACTTCTGATTACAAATCATTATGATGAGTATGAATTGTCTCCCCCTCAATTTGCTTTATTCCATCAATTTCCGCCCTTAAAATCTGGTCATGTTCTCCAAACTATGAGTCACAGAAAAGAAAGTAGTTAATAACCCCTATGTCAGAGAATGCTTCCATCTGAGCTAACTGACCAGCACAATTTATATTAGGAAATATATTAGGACAACTGGGCAGTGTTACTCATTCTGCCTCTGTTTTAGAAGCCCAGCATTTCTTCATGATCAGCTAAATATAAAGGTCTACTGGTTATAATCTAATTGAAATAAAAAATATATGATGAGATGCACAGGGTGCTGGCAAGGGAACTCTGTAGGTGGAAGGTAAGCAAAGATAACACCTATGAAAAGTAGACAAGGAAGAACTGGTAGACGGCCCTTAATGGTGCATTATGATGATGATTTCATTATGGAGGCCGAAAGTATTCATCCTCAGTGAAAGCAAATTATGATATTATTAAATGACTGTTCTCAAGAGCAACTTTCAAAATGCATCAGTTTTCTGGGTCTTATGTTTATTAAACCAGGGGAGGCAGAAGCTGTTCTTAATCTGCTATGTTTCCTCTCTCTTTATTGATACAAATAATTTTAGGAGACTAAATACACATGGAATGTGTATTAGTACTCAATTGCTACTATAGCAAATTACCACAGATTTAGCAGTTTAAGCAACACAAATTTATTATCTTAGAGTTCTATAGGTCAGAAGTCCAGGATCTCACTGGACTAAGATCAAAGTGTCAGCAGGGCTGCATTTCCTTCTGGAGGCTCCAGAGGATAATCCACTTTCTTGCTTTTTCCAAAATACATATGTTACCCTAGATATTTGAAGGTTCTAGGGATTAGAATGTCTTTGTGGAGCAACTATTCTGGCTATCACTATTAAACTGAAAAGCAAGTCAAATAATCTAGATAAAAGTTCTGTCTTCAATGATATGAAAAAAAAACATAAACAAAATAAGCAATTATGCCATGCAAATGACTGTTTCCTCAACCAAGATGCTTATATCCAAAGCTGTTCATAGTCATAGTTCTAGTTACCTTTTTCTGATATTTCCAGTGCTCCCTGCATCCTGCACAGCCTTTATATCTCCAGATCAAGTTAAATCTTTTTTGTATAGTCATATATATTTCATGTTGCTCCGAATTCTAGTGGAAGCTATCTATCTATTCAGAAACATGGAGCAGGATATATTTTCATACTGCATATTCATAGGGGTTAGTTTTTTTGTTTTTTTTTAAACCACTTAAGTTTATTTTTCGTTTTGGTTTACTGGAATTAAAATCTAAAGGATTTTTAAAATGTCCGGCTTAGGAAATACTGAACAGTCAC
Organism: Smutsia gigantea; assembly: GCA_032199065.1. Lineage (NCBI taxonomy): Eukaryota > Metazoa > Chordata > Mammalia > Pholidota > Manidae > Smutsia > Smutsia gigantea. The sequence continues at coordinate 15,509 of JAVSCE010014478.1, read as the reverse complement.
TTATCTGCCATCGAACATCTCTCATTAATTATTCTTCCTAGTTTTTTTCATATAATCTTTCTCAATGTTTTTGAAGTTATATCTTCATGGAATTTCTTTTTTAATTCCTTTTTTTCTTTTTAATTTATTATTATTTTTATTTTGCTATTATTAATATACAATTACATGTGCAACATTATGGTTACTAGACTTCCCCTATTGTCAAGTCCCCACCACATACCCCCACTGCAGTCAATGTCCATCAGGGTAGAAAGATGTTATAGAATCACTACTTGTCTTCTCTGTGTTATACTGCCTTCCCCGTATCCCCCTACCCGACCTACACCCCGGCTACATTATGTGTGCTAATTGTAATAGCCCTTTTTCCCCCTTATCCCTCCCTTCCCAGGGATACAACGATGGTTCCATATGAATTTTAGAACTATTTGCTCTAGTTCACTGAAGAATGCTGTTGGTATTTGATAGGGATTGCATTGAATCTGTAGATTGCTTTAGGCAGGATGGCCATTTTAACAATATTAATTCTTCCTAGCCAAGAGCATGGGATGATTTTCCATCTACTAGTGTCCTCTTTAATTTCTCTTAGGAGTGTCTTGTAGTTTTCAGGGTATAGGTCTTTCACTTACTTGGTTAGGTTTATTCTTAGGTATTTTATTCTTTTTGATGCGATTGTGAATGGAATTGTTTTCCTGATTTTTCTTTCTGCTAGTTCATCATTAGTGTATAGGAATGCAACAGATTTCTGTGTATTAATTTTGTATCCTGCAAGTTTGCTGAATTCAGATTTTAGATCTAATAGTTTTGGATTGGATTCTTTAGGGTTTTTTATGTACAATATCATATCATCTGCAAACAAGGATAGTTTGAGTTCTTCCGTGCCAATCTGGATGCCTTTTATTTCTTTGTGTTGTCTGATTGCTATGGCTAGGACCTCCAGTACTATGTGAATAAAAGTGGGGAGAGTGGGCATCCTTGTCTTGTTCGTGATCTTACAGGAAAACCTTTCAGTTGCTCGCTGTTGAGTATAATGTTGGCTGTGGGTTTGTCATATATGGCTTTTTTTATGTTGGTGTACTTGCCTTCTATACCCATTTTGTTGAGAGTTTTTATAATAAATGGATGTTGAATTTTGTCAAATGCTTTTTCAGCATCTATGGAGATGATCGTGTGGTTTTTGTCCTTCTTTTTGTTGATGTAGTGGATGATGTTGATGGATTTCCGAATGTTGTACCATCGTTGTATCCCTGGGATGAATCCCACTTCATCATGATAATTGATCTTTTTGATGTATTTTTGAATCCGGTTTGCTAATACTATATTGAGTATTTTTTTCATCTATGTTCATGGGGGATATTGGTCTGTAATTGTCTTTTTTTGTGGTGTCTCTACCCGATTTTGTTATTAGAGTGATGTTGGCCTCGTTGAATGAATTTGGAGTATTCCCTCCTCTTCTACTTTTTGGAAAACTTTAAAGAGGATGGGTATTAGGTCATCACTAAATGTTTGATAAAATTCAGCAGTGAAACCATCTGGTCCAGGAGTCTTGTTGTTAGGTAGTTTTTTGCTTGGCAATTCAATTTCTTTGCTGGCAATTGGTCTACTCAGATTTTCTGTTTCTTCCTGGGTCAGCCTTGGAAGGCTGTATTTCTCTAGAAAGTTGTCCATTTCTTCTACGTTATCCAGTTTGTTAGCATATAATTTTTCATAGTATTCTCTCATAATTGTTTGTATTTCTGTGGTATCTGTAGTGATTTTTCCTTTTTCACTTCTGATTCTGTTTATGTGTGTAAACTCTCTTTTCTTCTTGATAAGTCTGGCTAGGGGTTTATCTATTTTGTTTATTTCTTGAAGAACCAGCTCCCACTTTCATTGAATCTTTCTATTGTTTTATTCTTCTCAATTTTATTTATTTCTGCTTTATTCTTTATTATGTCCCTCCTTCTACTGACTTTGGGCCTCATTTGTTCTTCCTTTTCTAGTTTCATTAATTGTGAGTTTAGACAGTTCATTTGGGATTGATCTTCTTTCCTGAGGTAGGCCTGTATTGCAATATACTTTCCTCTTAGCCCAGGCTTCGCTGCATCCCACAGATTTTTGTCGTGTTGAATTATTGTTGTCTAATATTAGTCTCCATATATTGCTTGATCTCTGTTTTTATTTGATCATTGATCCATTGATTATTTAGGAGCATGTTATTAAGCCTCCATGTGTTTGTGGGCTTTTTTGTTTTCTTTATGTAATTTATTTCTAGTTTCATACCTTTGTGATCTGAGAAGCTGGTTGGTACAATTTCAATCTTTTTCAATTTACTGAGGTTCTTTTTGTGACGTAATATATTACCTATTCTTGAAAATGTTCCATATGCACTTGAGAAGAATGTGTATCCTGTTTCTTTTGGATGGAGTGTTCTGTAGATGTCTGTTAGGTCCATCTGTTCTAATATGTTGTTCAGTGCCTCTGTCTCTTTACTATTTTCTGTCTGGTTGATCTGTCCTTTGGAGTGAGTGGTGTGTTGAAGTCTCTGAAAATGAATGCATTGCATTCTATTTCCCCCTTTAATTCTGTTAGTATTTGTTTCACATATGTAGGTGATCCTACATTGGGTACACAGATCTTTATAATAGTTATATCCTCTTGTTGGACTGATCCCTTTATCATTATGTAATGTCCTTCTTTGTCTCTTGTGATTTTTCTTGTTTTGAAGTCTATTTTGTCTGATACAAGTACTGCAACTCCTGCTTTTTTCTCACTATTAGTTGCATGAAATATCTTTTTCCATCCCTTTACTTTCAGCCTGTGTATGTCTTTGGGTTTGAAGTGAGTCTCTTGTAGGCAGCATATAGATGGGTCTTGTTTTTTTATCCATTCAGTAACTCTATATCTTTTAATTGGTTCATTCAGACCATTTATATTTAGTGTGATTATTGATAGGTATGTAGTTATTGCCATTGCAGGCTTTAGATTTGTGGTTACCAAAGATTCAAGGGTAATTCTCTTACTATCTGTCTAATTTAACTTACTACCTATACTATTACAAACACAACCTAAAGGTTCTTTTTTTTTCTTCCTTTTTCTTCCTCCTCCATTCTTTGTATGTTATGAATCATATTCTGTACTCTTTGTCTTCTCTTCAGTGACATCTGTTTAGTCTTAGGAATACTTCCATCTATAGGAGTCCCTCCAAAATGCCCTGTAGAGGTGGTTTATGGGAGGTAAATTCTCTCAGCTTTTGCTTATCTGGAAATTGTTTAATCCCTCTTTCAAATTTAAATAATAACCTTGCCGGGTAGAGTATTCTTGGTTCAAGGCCCTTCTGCTTCATTGCATTAAACATATCATGCCACTCCCTTCTGGCCTGTAAGGTTTCTCTTGAGAAGTCTGATGGTAGCCTGATGAGTTTTTTTTTGTATGTGATCTTTTTTCTCTCTCTAGCTGCTTTTAAAAATCTGTCTTTATCCTTGATCTTTGCCATTTTAATTATTATATGTCTTGATGTTGTTTTCCTTGGGTCCCTTGTGTTGGGAGATCTGTGCACCTCCATGGCTTGAGAGACTATCTCTTTCCCCGGACTGGGGAAGTGTTCAGCAGTTACCTCCTCAATGACATTTTCTATCCCTTTTTCTCTCTCTTCTTCTTCTGGTACCCCTATAATGTGAATATTGTTCCGTTTGGATTGGTCACACAGTTGTCTCAATATTCTTTCATTCTTAGAGATCCTTTTTTCTTTCTGTGCCTCAGCTTCTTTGAATTCCTCTTCTCTAATTTCTATTCCATTTACCATCTCTTCTACTACATTTAATCTGCTTTTAAATACCTCCATTGTATGTTTAATTTCAGATATGGTATTTCTTAATGATTGAATCTCCATCCTAAACTCGTTCCTGAGGTCTTCAATATTTTTCTGTACCTCCATAAGCATGTTTATAATTTTTATTTTGAACTCTCCTTCAGGAAGATTGTTGAGTTCGGTTTCACTTGGCCCTCTTTTGGGGCTTGTGAGATTTTTGTCTAAACAATATTCTTTTGACATTTCATTTTTCTGTGTAGTGCCCACTAGTGTGCAGAAACTCCAGTCTCTGGAGCTGCTCAGCCCCTAGAGTGAGGTTGGGGGTCGTAGGGGAGCGGAGCTGGTGCCTGTGGGGAGGAAAGATCTGTTTGCTGATTCCCCTCTGCAGTGCCTGTCTCCATTGTCAGAGCCAGTGGGCCAAGTAAACCTCTGTGCTTTGTGTCTCTAGCTGTTGTAGGTGGGGCCTCCCTCTGGCTGGCCTCACACCTGTGCAGTGACTGCCAATTTGCTAGCAGGTGCCTGAAGGCCAGTAGGAAGGTTTGGCAGGCTGTGTGTCACAGTGGGGGGCCTCGGTGCTGAGTAGGCAGTCAGGGGGATGGAGCCCCTGAAGCTCTTCAAAGTTCCTAACTAGATGGGCAGAGCGCGCCCAGACTACCTTGTCCAGCTCTCCCTTCTCCCAACAGCAAGCTTCGTGTAAACCACGCCCCTTCAGCAGCCCTCTTGCTGCTAGGAAGCCTCTCAGACTCCCTGCCCTTCCTCCGACCCAGAATGGCCAGGTGTGGATCCTGTCCTCCACAAATGGCCGGAATGTCAATTTTCTCAAGCCCTCCGCCTGTCTGAACTCCCCAACGGCCAGAGCACCACACACTATAGGATTCTGCTCACAAAGCAGACGTCCAGGGCTAGGTGTCCAGCAGTCCCAGCTTTCACCCCCCTCCTGCGCTGTTTCTCTTCCTCCCGCTAGTGAGCTGGGGTGGGGGAAGGACTTGGGTCCCACCAGATTAAGGCTTTCGTACGTTACCCTGTTTCTTGAGGTCTGCTCTGTTTCTGAGGTCTACATGCAGTCTGGTTCAGCCTTCTTTCTTGTTGCTGTCTCAAGGTTAGTTGTATTTATTAACTATATTTTTGTCCTGTTTGTGATTTTGGAAGGAGCTCTCTATCTCACCTGTCATGCTGCCATCTTGGAAAAGCTCCATAGGCATTAGTTTTATGAATGAAATTGCAGTGAGTATTCTACAGATTTCGAAAGCATGGAGTATGGGCAGAAGGATGTGATCGAGAATCAGACTCGAACCTCTTAACATAGCTTATCATAGCTCTAACCAGTTAGCAACTTTGTAAACCACTTAACCTTACTCAATCCTGATTTCCTCATCTGTGCAAAATAAAATTCTAACAGTTGTTCAAATATTAAATTAAAAGGAAGTATCTAAAAATGATATATGATGTCCAGGAAATGAACTTTTAAAAATATTATTAGATATTTTACTTCCCAGAGTGAATGTATTCTATCAAACTATGAAACACTTGTATGTTTGACTTTAAGGTAAACTTCTACAGGGTCTAAATGGCACACCAGTTTTCTTCAACATGTCATAAGATATGTTAATGACCTTAAACCAGGAATATATTTTTCTTTAAATATCTATTTCTATTGAAGTATACACTTATACTTAAAAAGAAATTACAAGAAACTTAATGAGTCTTCTTCACATATTTTCACATCCATACCTTCCTACTAGTGCCAATAGCTACTGCCCTTGTCCATGCCTTCTATTACTTTTATGTGAAAAATTGAAATAGTTTTCTAATTTGCACCATTAATTCATTTAAATAAAATATAGTGTGACCATAATATCACTGACTTTACCCCCAGGATTGCTGCGCCCCGGCTGTTGACAGTTTCCTGAGCACAAATTTACTTCATAAATATGAGTACTAAATTAACCTGGAGTATGAAATGAGATCTGAAATACACACCTTCTGCAAAAAAAAAAAAAAAAAGACAGAGATTTCATAAAAATTCCTGTAAGCATTTGATAATGTTTACAGAATGATAGAATATAAGAAATGTAAATAATTATAGAACTCATCTAATACAAACTCATTTTAAACATGTAGGAAGCAAACAGAGATGACATAACTTAACTTGACTGAAGTCACACAATGGAGTGATCTGTACCAGAACCGGAAGCAGGACCAAGGCAGGTCTGAGTCTCAGCAGGGGTCCTTAAACTCCTACATACTTTTTTTTTTCTGCTTAGGCAAATCAATTTATCTATTGGTACTTAAAACTGATTATGTTAGGTAATGTTTCAACTCTGAATACTACCTTTAGGTCCCTAAATTAAATTGTTATCCTGGGAAAGAGGAGCTGTGTGTGTGTGTGTGTGTGTGTGTTTTCAGTGTTTAGGATTATCTTTGCATTAAATAAAATCCAAGTCAGAGCCACACTAAAGTACCCACATCTGTCTACCATTGATTGGTGACTCATCCTCCATCATATTAGGACTTTATTGCTCACTATAGAATGCTGAAATTGAAGTTTATTGGAACTGTGATGGCTGGCCATTTCCAATCTGTGTGTGGAAGATGAAGGCAATACCAAACTAGTATGTTAGAAGAAACAATTAGAAAAAAATTAATTCCAGGAAATGTTCATTGATTCAAATGGATGCCAAGCATTTAGTCATCCAGGTCAATTTATTTCCTTTCTGTTTTGTTATTATGCCATTCAATCTTTCTATCTCATGAGAATTTAAGTTTATATCTTAGTTTTTACTACTATATGAATGTAATGCATATATGTAAGTAAAACCTGTCAGACTCTATAAATAATGGACACAAACACATATAGAACTTTCTAGAGATGAATTCCATTCCAACTGCAGCATTATTTTACATGAACATTTGGCAAATCTGAGCCTTAAAGTGTCATTATGTCAATCATCCACAGGTAAACGTGTGACAGTTAATATGATCCTACAATTTATTTTATTCCTAAGAAACAGGAGACAGTTTGCTAGAAAAGACAAAGGGGAGAAGAACGAAGAGAGAATAGATAACAAATAATTCCAGTAAGAATGAAAGGACTCAAAAAACAAGAAATAGAACTAAGGAAATGATCATCTGGAAACAAGACTGCTTAAAGCCATGTGGACTTAGTTAAATCAGTTCAGCAGACATGAATAAAAGCTAAAACAAAATGTGCAGAAAAAGAAGGTTCAGATTTAAAAGCCTAAAAGAAAAAATAGGAATAAAACCTTAGAAATAATAATAAAATACAAGAACAGAAATACTATGATTCCTAAAAACAGAATTCATTCTTTACAATTAATAATTGATAAATTGGAATCTTGGGAAGATGGCGGCATGAGTAGGGTGGAAGAAATCTCCTCCCAACACTATATTTATCTACGAAAATACAGCAAATACAACTATTCCTAAAAGAGAGACCAGAATACACCGGAAAGTGCACAGCATGCAGCTACACCTCAGAGGACTCGGCACCCCAAGAGGGGGGTAAGATACGGAGCCGCGACCTGGCGGGACCTGAGCATTCATCCACCCCAGGGCACCGGCGTGAGGAGAGGATTCAGAGCCGGGAGGGAGTGGAAATACACCCTGCGAAATAACCAGCCCTGGTGATCTGTGCGGGGAGCGCTGACACACATTGCGCAGTGTAGCAGAGATTGGAGAGACAGAGGGGCAGGATCTAAGCGGGGAATGCGCCAGGGTGCTTGCAGCCGGCTCCCGGGAAGGAAAAAAAAAGCGCGCGCTTTCCTCAGCAGTCGTAAAGACACAGGAGCCCAGCGGAGGAGCTGGATCACCCGGCACACTCAGCCCAAAGGGCTGGGAGTCCTGGGGAGTTTCGGACCCCTTAGCTGGTGACTGAGAAAGCGTGGCCACACTTAGAGTCCCCACTGAGATCAACAGCCTCCCATTTGTTCCCACCCCTGCCAGAGATATAAAGGGCCCTACGGAGCGGTGCGGCCACGGCTGCGGAACACTGGGGCAACAGAGCCACCTACAGCATCCCCACAGAATCTATTCCCGGTGGGTGTTTTTTTTTGTTTGTTTTGCTTTGCTTTTTGTTTTTGTTTTTCTTTTCTTTCTTCTTTTTTTCTTCCTTTTTTTTTCTCTTTTTAAAGTCTTAAAGAGCCCAGCTGCCATACGTGGCAACTACCAGGGACCACTTCTATAGACATGAAGAGACAGAGGAATAGGCTCCAGACTAAAATCAACCAGACAACCCCAGAGAGGGAGCCTGAAGGGATGGAAATGCACAGTCTTCCTGAAAAAGAATTCAGAATAAAAGTCATTACCATGCTGATGGACCTACAGAGAAATGTTCAAGAGCTGAGGGAGGAAGTGAGGGAAGTGAGGAAAGACAATGCAGAAATCAGACAAGCGATTGATGGGCTTAACAGCAGGCTGGATGACATGCAAGAGACTGTTAATGGAATAGAATCAGAGAACAGGAATACAGAGAAGCTGAGGCAGAGAGAGATAAAAGGATTTCTAGGAATGAAAGAATATTAAGAGAACGGTGTGACCAATCCAAATGGAACAATATTTGCATTATAGGAGTACAAGAGGAAGAAGAGAGAGAAAAAGGGATAGAAAGTGTCTTTGAAGAAATAATTGCTGAAAACTTTCCCTCGCTGGTAAAGGAAATATTCTCGCAGTCCACGGAAGCCCACAGATCTCCCAACACAAGGGACCCAAGGAAGACAACACCAAGACACATAATAATTAACATGGCAAAGATCAAAGATAAAGACAGAGTATTAAAGGCAGCTACAGAGAGAAAAAAGATCACCTACAAAGGAAAACCCATCAGACTATCATCAGACTTTTCAACAGAAACCTTACAGGCCAGAAGAGAATGGCATGATATATTTAACGTTATGAAACAGAAGGGCCTCAAATGAAGAATATTGTATCCAGCACGATTATCATTTAAATATGATGGAGGATTAAACAATTTCCAGACAAATGAAAGTTGAGAGAGTTTACCTCTCATAAACCACCACTACAGGATATCTAAAACGGACTGCTCTAGAGGGAAGCACCCCTAAGGCTAAAAAGATGTCACCAGAGAAAATAAAATCATAGCAAAGAAAGCAGACCATCCAAACACTAACTAAAGGCAAAGAATAAAACACCTAGTATATAAAGAATGGAGGAGGAAGAATAAGAAGGGAGAGAAATAAAGAAACATCAGACTGTGTTTACAATAACTTAACAAGAAAGTTAAGTTAGATTGTTAGATAGTTAAGAAGCAACCCCTGAACCTTTGGTAACCACGAATCTAAAGCCAGCAATGGCAATAAGTACATATCTATCAATAATAACCCTAAATGTAAATGGACTGAATGCACCAATCAAAAGACACAGAGTAACAGAATGGATAAAAAACCAAGACCCATCTATATGCTGCTTACAAGAGACTCACTCAAACACAAAGATATACACACACTAAAAGTGAAGGGATGGAAAAAGATATTTCATGCAAACAACAAAGAGAAAAAACCAGGTGTTGCAGTACGTGTATCAGACAAAATAGACTTCAAAACGAAGAAAGTAGCAAAAGATAAAGAAGGACATTACATAATGGTAAAGGGGACAGTCCAACAAGAAGATATAACCACTATAAATATATATGTACCGAATACAGGAGCCCCAGCATATGTGAAACAAATACTAACAGCATTAAAGGAGGAAATAGACAGCAATGCATTCATTTTAGGAGACTTCAACACACCACTCACTCCAAAGGACAGATCGACCACCCAGAAAATAAGTAAAGAAACAGAGGCACTGAACAACACACTAGAACAGATGGACCTAACAGACATCTACAGAACTCTGCACCCAAAAGCAACAGGATACACATTCTTCTCAAGTGCACATGGAACATTTTCCAGAATAGACCACATACATACTAGGCCACAAAAAGAACCTCAGTAAATTCAAAAATATTGAAATCCTACCAACCAACTTCTCAGATCACAAAGGTATAAAACTAGAAATAAATTTTAGAAGGAAACCAAAAAGGCTCACAAATACATGGAGACTTAACAACATTCTCCTAATTAATCAATGGGTTAACGACCAAATCAAAACAGAAATCAAAGAATATATGGAGACTAATGACAACAACAACAGAAAGCCACAACTTCTGTGGGACGCAGCAAAGGCAGTTCTAAGAGGAAAGTATATTGCAATCCAGGCCTATTAAAGAAGGAAGAACATTCCCAAATGAATAGTCTAAAGACACAATTACTGAAATTGGAAAAAGAAGAACAAATGAGGCCCAAAGTCACCAGAAGGAGGGACATAATAAAGATCAGAGAAGAAATAAATAAAATTGAGAAGAATAAAACAATAGAAAAAAATCAATGAAACCAAGAGCTGGTTCTTTGAAAAAATAAACAAAATAGATAAACCCCTAGCCAGACTCATTAAGAGAAGAAGAGAATCTACACACATAAAGCAGAATCAGAAATGAGAAAGGAAAAATCACGACGGACCCCACAGAAATACAAAGAATTATAAGAGAATATTATGAGAATCTATATGCTAACAAGCTGGAAAACATAGAAGAAATGGACAACTTCTTAGAAAAATACAACCTTCCAAGACTGACCAAGCAAGAAACAGAAAAACTAAACAGACCAATCACCAGCAATGAAATAGAAGTGGTAATCAAAAAACTACCCAAGAACAATACCTCCGGACTTGATGGATTCACCTCTGAATTCTACCAGACATATAGAGAAGAAATAACACCCATTCTCCTTAAAGTTTTCCAAAAATAGAAGAGGAGGGAACACTTCCAAACTCATTCTATGAAGCCAGCATCACTCTAATACCAAAACCTGGCAAAGATCTCACCAAAAAAGAAAATTACAGACCAATAACCCTGATGAACGTAGATGCAAAAATACTCAACAAAATATTAGCAAACCGAATTCAAAAATACATCAAGAGGATCATACACCATGATCAAGTGGGATTCATCCCAGGGATGCAAGGACGGTACAACATTCAAAAATCCATCAACATCATCCACCACATCAACAAAAAGAAGAACAAAAACCACATGATCATCTCCATAGATGCTGAAAAAGCATTTGAAAAAATTCAGCATCCATTCCTGATTAAAACTCTCAACAAAATGGGTATAGACAGCAAGTACTTCAACATCATAAAGGCCATATATGACAAACCCACGGCTAACATCATACTTAACAGTGAGAAGCTGAAAGCTTTTCATCTAAGATCGGGAACAAGACAGGGATGCCCACTCTCTCCACTGTTATTCAACATAGTACTGGAGCTCCTAGCCACAGCGATCAGACAAAAGAAAGACACACAAGGCATCCAGATTGATAAAGAAGTCAAATTGTCACTATTTGCAGATGACATGATACTGTACATAAAATACCCTAAAAACTCCATTCCAAAACTACTAGAACTAATATCTGAATTCAGCAAAGTTGCAGGATACAAAATTAACACACAGAAATCTGTTGCTTTCCTATACACTAATGATGAACTAACAGAAAGACAAATTAGAAAAACAATTCCATTCACAATTGCATCAAAAAGAATAAAATACCTAGGAATAAACCTAACGAAGGAATTGAAAGACTTGTACTCTGAAAACTACAAGACACTCCTAAGAGAAATTAAAGAGGACACTAACAAATGGAAATGCATCCCATGCTCTTGGCTAGGAAGAATAAATATTGTCAAAATGGCAATACTGCCTAAAGTATTCTACAGATTCAACGCAATCCCTATCAAACTACCAACAGCTTTCTTCAATGGACTGGAACAAATAATTCTGAAATTCATATGGAACCACAAAAGACCCCGAATAGCCAAAGCAATCCTGAGAAGGAGGAATAAAACAGGGGGAATTACGCTCCCTGACTTCAAGCTCTACTACAAAGCCACAGTAATCAAGACAATTTGGTATTGGCACAAAAACAGACCCACAGACCAGTGGAACAGAATAGAAAATCCAAACATTAACCCAAACATATACGGTCAATTAATATTTGATAAAAGTGCCTTGGATATACAATGGGGAGATGACAGCCTCTTCAGCAGCTGGTGTTCAAAAACTGGACAGCTACATGTAAGAGAATGAAACTGGACTACTGTCTAGCCACATACACAAAGGTAAACTCAAGGTGGATCAAAGACCTGAATGTAAGTCATGAAACCATAAAACTCTTAGAAAAAAACATAGGCAAAAATCTCTTGGACATAAACATGAGAACTTCTTCATGAACATATCTCCCTGGGCAAGGGAAACAAAAGCAAAAATGAACAAGTGGGACTATATCAGGCTGAAAAGCTTCTGTACAGCAAAGGACACCATCAGTAGAACAAAAAGACATCCTACAGTTTGGGAGATATTCATGTATGACATATCCCATAAGGGGTTGACATCCAAAATATATAAAGAACTCATGCACCTTAACAAACAAAAAGCAAATAATCCAATTAAGAAATGGGCAGAGGACATGAATAGACACTTCTCTAAAGAAGAAATTCAGATGGCCAACAGGCACATGAAAGATGCTCCACATCGCTAATCATCAGAGAAATGCAGATTAAAACCACAATGAGATATCACCTCACACCAGTGAGGATGGCCAACATCCAAAAGACAAACAACAACAAATGTTGGCGAGGATGTGGAGAAAAAGGAACCCTCCTACACTGCTGGTGGGACTGCAAATTAGTTCAGCCATTGTGGAAAGCAGTATGGAGGTTCCTCAAAAAACTCAAAATAGAAATACCATTTGACCCAGGAATTCCACTCCTAGGAATTTACCCTAAGAATGCAGCAGCCCAGTTTGAAAAGACAGATGCACCCCTATGTTTATTGCAGCACTATTTACAATAGCCAAGAAATGGAAGCAACCTAAGTGTCCATCAGTAGATGAATGGATAAAGAAGAGGTTGTACATATACACAATGGAATATTATTCAGCCATAAGAAGAAAACAAATCCTACCATTTGCAACAACATGGATGGAGCTAGAGGGTATTATGCTCAGTGAAATAAGCCAAGCCGAAAAAGACAAGTATCAAATGATTTCACTCATATGTGGAGTATAAGAACAAAGAAATACTGAAGGAACAAAACAGCAGCAGTTTCACAGAACCCAAGAACGGACTGTTACCAAAGGGAAAGGGACTGGGGAAGATGGGTGGGAAGGGAGGTGTAAGAGGGAAAAAGGGGCATTACGATTAGCAGACATAATGTTGGGGGGGCACGGGGAGGGCTGTACAACTCAGAGAAGACACGTAGTGATTCTATAGCATCTCACTACGCTGATGGACAGTGACTGTAATGGGGTTGGTGGGGGGGACCTGATGAAGGGGGTCCTTTAATCACCATAATATTGCCCATGTAATTGTTGATTAAAGATACCAAACTAAATTATTTTTTTAAAAAGAATTAAAAAAATAATTGATAGATTGCTTTCTAATTTTGGTAGTATCATTAAAAAATTTTTACTGTGCTTAGTGTTAGCCTTCCGGCATGACTGTAAATACTCGCTGTGCCCAAGATTAAGAAATTACGGCCAAGACTAATGAAGTTATAGATTTCTTATTGCATGTTATTTCTTTTTAAAAATGTATCAACTCTACTAGTACTTAATGAACCAAGTATCTTTAAGACTTCTGCTAATGTGAATTAAAGATATCTGCTGTCTCTGACTCTACCTTCTGTCACAACTAAATAAACCTGCTCCAGTATTGTAAATCATTTATTCAGTAGCCAAATTTCTGTATTCATTTTGAAAGTTTAAATCTACTTTTAATATTTTTCAATACTTTATTAACAGAATAAGTCTGTTTCCAAAATTCCATTTTAATATATCCTTTCTATAGGCAAATTTCCCTAGATCTCACCATACAGTGGGTAAAGATGGAATCACTTTAATGAAAAAAATTCTGCTTTCACAAGTTTTTGCCTCCAGGTGCCCACACTAAACCACCAGTTTTCATTCCCAGCACTAGTACTCCTTCCCAACACCAACAATGGGAATGCAAACTAGTATACAAGCTACAACTACCACACAGGGGCTGTTGAGTTCTTCAATGTATTTTAAACTCTTTTATCAATCCTTTTAACCTTACTTGAGGATGCCAAATTTAAACAATTTAAAGAGTAATATCCCGTGATAATGGTTTTCACATCTGTAATTGCTTACTGTTTTCTTCATTACTTTCTTAGCATATCCTGCTCCCTTTTCATTTTTTTTCTATTATTTTATTATCTTTCTTCTTTATCATTGCCTTTTTTCTCTGAGTGTTTTTAAAAATGAACTATTCTTTAGCCTTGCCATGACCTTGAGTACAACTAAAACCCAGAAGACAATTGATGGAACATCTATGTTAAGATTCTGAAAGGTAAATGTTAGGAAGTAGATTAGCAAAGGAAACCAGAACTCCAGTGTCACTGAACCAGAAGTACATTTTTTCTTCTTCAATTATCTCCCAGCCTGAACTCATAGGCAGCAAAAACACTGGAAATGTGCACCAGGTACAGATAGAAAAGGTCCCAAAGTAGCCCTTTATTTCTTGTCCAATGACCCAAAATAAAGGACTCTAAGTTAGAAATCCCCTGGAAATGCCCTGGATTTTTTTCTTTGTTTGTTTCTTCCTTTTCCTCCCAGCCCAGTTCCCAGGCAATCCCATGGCGGTGATGACAGTGACATCAGTGGTTTCGAGGCAAGCATCCTCAACCATAAAGACTGGAAACCATTCTCTTAGACCAGTTGAACTGTGGTCTCAAGGACATGTGAAAAATCCCCACTACTTTTTTCCCTTTTTCCTTCTTTCCTCATGGTCTCAGATGTAAATACAGCTTCAAGAAGTATACAACAGAGCAGGTAAAATAGAGCCCTGACTTATCAGCCAGAAGATCAGAAAAGGAGCACCTGGGAGGCAAAGGATGTTGGAGACACTGGGCAGAGAAAAACCTCAAGGAAGGGATCCTGTGAAGTTATATATGAACTCCTAGGCTCAGTCTTGAGCTGCATATGGGTAGAAATGACCCAAAGTAGCACACAAAAGTTTTAAGAACTTAACTTTGGAAAAAAGCATTTCCGAGATCCAAGACTAGCCACTAGATAGCAAACATGTGAGACAGCTCCAAATACCACAGAAAAGATTTTGAAAAATAAACTGTTGTTGCACTAACAGCTTAACAGAAGGAAGTAAAGAACTTGCAATCTGAACCTAACTGGGTCAGTTGCATGCTAAAATAAAAACAAAGACAAAATCTGTATTCTTCATAGGATTTAAACAAGATATTCACACAAAAAATTCAAAATATACAGCAACAACCCAAAATTGTTCAATATACAAAGAATCAGGAAATTTCAATGCTTGTCAAAGGAAAAGACAATCAGTACATACCCACCCTGAGACAACACAGATTTGAATTATCAAAGAGTTTAAACTTTAAAACAGCCATTATAACTGCTGCAATAAATAGGATGATCAGTCTTGGGTTGAATGGAAAGAAAATGAATGTCTCATTATAGACATTTTTGAAAATTCAAACGGAAATTTTGAAGCAAACATGCAATAATCAAAATTTTTTTTAAAAATCACTACCTTGGCGGATTGGAGATGACAGAGAAAAGAATGAGGGATAAAATAAAGATGTAGATCGATACTA